>VZQC01003337.1:726802-819416 GCA_009823505.1 Rhizomys pruinosus
CTTGAACTCACAGAGATCCAAGTGCTGGGATTAAAGTCGTGTGCCACCACCCCAAGCCTTTGTCTCTTTATAAGTTAATCATCTTGGATATTTTGTTTTATTAACAAAAAGTTGACTGGTCCATGTTGTCAAGACACTTGCTTCATTTGATATTTTAAACAATTAATCTCAATGATAGCTTGGCTCTTTGTGATGTTACTGTGCTTGCCAGGTTACTGTCAATCCCTTTCCCCATGGCAAGGAGCTCAATGCTGTGCATAAGCCCAAGGGTACAACCAAACCAATCCCCAAGCCCCCAGAGTGACTTAGCTACTGCACCCCCTTGACTTCTACAGCAACTCTGTATCAGTCAAGGACAACGAGGAGACAAAAACCCAATGGTAATTTAGACACAAATTTAATATAAAGATGTACCAGCTGCCACAGGAGATTAATATTGTTTAGAGGGTTGATGTGTGTCCTAGTTTCATGCCTGTTGCTGTGATAAAGTACCCTGACCAAAAGCAGCTTGTGGGACAAAGGGTTTATTGTAGCTTACAATAAAGTTGGGGGCTGGAGAGATGACCTAGCGGTTAAGAGCACCGACCGCTCTTACAGAGGACCCGGGTTCGATCCCCAGCACCCACATGGTGGTGGAGAACCGTCTGAAACTCCAATTCCAGGAGAACTCCAGTTCCAGGGGAATCCGACACCCTCTTCTGACCTCCGCGGCATTGCACGACATGGGTGCACAAACTTGCATGCAGATAGTACATTCATACACATACAGAAAGAAATAAAATTAATAATAAAAAAATTTTAATTAATATTTCTCCTTCTATTTTAAATGATCAGAGATAGCCCCTTTACCAAAAGCAATCTTTTCTGACCCCAGATATCCATTCATGTTCAAGCCTCAAGTGAATTACCACTTTTCTTAATCCTTGCTACACTGGCAGTCATTGTATGCAACACACAGAAACATACATACCACCTTCAGGTGTTTTCATCATACCCTGTAACATGAATTGTAGCCCTTTGACATTACTAATTACTTGCAGCTGTAATGACTAAGTGACAGACATAACACCACCACACATATCACACACCTCCTCTCATCTTATACTCTCAACAAATACATAAGCTACTTTTATTATTCTTGCTTTACAAAGGGAGAGAAAAAAATAGAGTGACAAAAGCACACAGTTCTACATTGTAACACTGTGTGTAATAGCAAGACATGAGGCAATCCAGACATCTTGCAACAGGACTGTTCAAAAAAGCATGGCACATCTACAAGGAAATGCAGGGCAGTACATCAGGGAATAAGCCAGTTCTCTGTATGATCCTATGGAATAATCTCCAAGCATGCTTTTAAATTAGAAAAGCAAAAATCTGTTAAAGAAAACATTGTAAAGAAAAACTAAAAATTTACATGATAAGGGAAGTAGAAATGTGAAAGGGGACAGAAATACAAAGATTTCTTTGAGCTGGGTGTGGTGATGCACATCTTTAATCCCAGCATTTGGGAGGCAGAGGCAGGCAGATCTCTGTGAGTTGAAGGCCAGCTTAGTCTACATAGCTCCAGGCCAGCTGTAACTAAAGGGAGACCCTGTCTCAGACCAAAAACATATATAGTTTCAATTTTGAATCAAGATAAGAAATATACATAGTAATATATATATATATATATATATATATATATATATATATGTCATTAAGGATATATATATATGTCCTTAATGATTAAAAGGGAAAGGTGCACATGTGCAGAAGGTAGTTTGATCCTGTCTGCTCCCACATTACCCTCTGTCCCCACTCCCTTCTCTTGCTGGTCCCAATTCTCTTCCTCAGTAGACCCCCTCTATTTTCATGTATTTCCTTGTTTTACCTAGACACATAAGATAGACAAGAGAGAAAACATGCTATCTGTCTGAGTGTGTCTTATTTGGTTTAACTTAATGGCCTCCAGTTTCATCCATTTTCTTAAAAATGACTTAATTCCAGGCTGGAGAGATGGCCTAGCGGTTAATAGTGCTGACTGCTCTTGCAGAGGAACCAGGTTCAATCCCCAGCACCCACCTGGAGGATGAGAACCGTCTGTAATTCCAATTCCAGGAGAACTCCAGTTCCAGGGGAATCTGACACCCTCTTCTGACCTCCACGGCATTGCACGACACGGGTGCACAAACTTGCATGCAGACAGTACATTCATACACATACAGAAAAAAAAAAAAAATAAATAAAAAAAAAATTAAAAAAATACATCAAGTTGCTATGTAACATAAGAATGGTAAGTAATATTTCTTTTTACCTGCATACGGCTCTACTGTTTTGTGAACCCCTAAACATGTTTTAGAACTAACCTATAGTTTATTTTCAGATGCCATAATTTTGGTATATGTGTGGCATGTATATATACATATTTTGGACCAATACAAATTGGAGGGAGCAACAAAAACAAAAAAGACTGGTTCAAGGACTGAAACAGTAAACTGCATCGAAAAACTTAAAAAAAAGACTGAGAAAAAGAATGCATGAGCTCTGACGAGGTGAGGGACATGGAAAGGGGGATGGGTCTAAATTTGACTAAGAAATGTTGTATGAATGCACAAAACTTCAATAAAAAAGATACCTCTGATGTATGCTGATTTGGGTTTTTCTGGCTAACTCCATGGGCCTGATATAGTCCTTCTGTTTCTATTTTGTTGAGGAAACTCCATACTGAATTCCACCCACAGTGATTACATAGTTTATATTCTCATCACAGTGTATAAGCTTCCTTCCCCTTACCATCAAATTCTTGTCAACATTTGTTGTTTTTATTTTCTTCATGACGGACAATCAGATTGTGTGACATACAATCTCAATATAATTCTGATTTATATTTCTCTTGATGGCTAAAGATATTCAGCATGTATTTAATTGGTATCTTCTTTTAAGTGTCCAATTCATTTGCCCATTTAGTAATTTCTTTGCTTTTCTGTGATTACTTGGATTTCCTTCCCTTGCCTTATTTTTCTCTCTCATAAGTTAAGTATTACATTAAATAAGATAGTGTAATAGGGGCAAAACCTCCATCCCATTCCCGATTTTAGAGGAAACACTTTCAAAATATGCCTATTTAGTATAATGTTGTTTATAAGTATGTGGCCTTTATTATGTTGAGGACTATTATTTCTATTTTTCATTTATTTTAAAAAAATATTTTTATGTTTATGAGTGTATTGCTTGAGTATGTGTAAGTACATCTATGTCACACAATGCCCAGAGGTCAGAAGAAGGCATCGGATTTCCTGGAACAGGAGTTACAGACTGTTGTTAGCTGTATTGTAGGTGATGGAAACTGAACCTGAGTCCTCTGCAAGAGCAGCCAGAGCCCTTAACCACCGAGATATCTATCCAGCCCCTCTAGTTTTCATTTCTTTAGGGATTTAAGCAGGGCTTTTATTATTGAATTCCCATCCATCTAGATATTTTTGTAGTTTCTCTTGCTATTGACTTCTAGTTTTATTCTGTTGTGATAGAATACAAGAAATTCTTTTCTTTGGGGGATTTATTAGAATCTGCTTTTTATCCTAAAATGTGACCTATTTTGAAGAAAATTCTACAAGCAATTTAGAAAAATGTGAACTTGCTGGTTTGTGGATGGAATGTCCTATATGTAGATATCCAATTAATCCATTTGACTATTGAGTAGTTTAATGCTGAGCTTTCTGTGTTGTTGTTGTTGTTGCTGCTGCTGTTGTTGTTGTTGTTGTTGTTGTTATTGATGTTTTGAGACAGGGTCTTCCTGTAGCCCTAGATGGCCTTGATCTGAGATCAGCCTGCCTCTGCCTCCCAAGTGCTGGGATTAAAAGCATGCACCACCTTGACCAGCTAAGTGTTAATTACTTTTTTCTCAATGACCTGTTAATGAGCATGAAGCATTAAAATTACCCCCTACTAATTCATGTGGGCTTATAGATATTTTTGTCCAATAGTGTTTGTATTTTTTTAATTTTATGCATCAGTGTTTAATATATATATATATATATATATTTACAACGTAGCTCAATTTTTTTTAAGTTATGTGTGTCTCTGTTTTACCTTCATGTTTGTAAATGTACCACATGCATCCAATGTCCTCAAAATCCAGAAGAGGGTGTCAGATCCCTTGGAATAAGCTCCTGTGTGCTTGAAAACTATTACTATGCAATGGTCTTCTTTATCCCTTCCAGTTATGGCTTGCAGTTTGCTTTGTCAGAGATGACTGTAACTGTTCCTGCTTGCTTTTGGATTCCATTTGTGTAGAATATCATTTCCCTTCATTCACTTTGAGTTTGTGTGCCTTTCCCACTGAGATTAGTTTCTTCCAAAGAGCAAAATGTTGATTCTTGTCTATTTTTTATCCATTGCAATTAGGATTATTATTGAAAAGTATGTATTGATTTCCACTTTCTTCATAGTAGGAGTGTGCTGACATATTCAGCAGGTATCTTTTGCAGATTTAAGCATTGTTTCTTGGTTCTGTAGTCTTAGAATGTTAACTATAATAAGATGTTGGATAAGGAAGATAGGAGAAACCCAAAAGAAAAAAGTCCTGATAATTTTGGAACCTGAATAATAGTCATATTGAGGTTTCATTTTGCAGTTCCATATACTGTGCATCCTTGGAGTTGTTCATTTTAAAAATAACTTTATGCTTTAATTCTTATGTTTAGAACTGTAGAAGCTCATGTAGCCATGAATCATAAGTTTCATAAACGCTCCCCATTGGTTTGTGAGCCCTGCATTGAAGTAATCTTTTAAAGGTGTGACACTGGATGGGTTAACCAAGATCCAGTGGATGGAACCATACCATACTGATGGAGATTTGGGGACACAAATTTGATTCAATAGACCTTAATACACATGACAGAGTACATGAAATCCAGCAGTGGGGGACGTCTATAAGAGGGGTTAAAATAGAGGAGGGGGCCTAAGTATGATCAAAATATATAGTATGAAATTCACAAAAATTCAGTCATATTTTTAAATAATTTATTCATTTTGTATTTTATCTGTATGAGTGTACTACCTTCATATACATAAGTGCACTTATGCCAAACAATGCCCATGGGGTCAGAAGAAGGCATTGCATTCCTCTGGAACACCCCACGGGGTACTGGGAATTAAACCCAGCAGCCAGTGCTCTTAACCGTTGAGACATTGTTCTAGACCCTCAATAAAAAACTTCTTAAGGGCTGGAGAGATGGCCTAGCGGTTAAGAGCGCCGACCGCTCTTACAGAGGACAGGGTTCGATCCCCAGCACCCACATGGCGGCCGAGAACCGTCTGAAACTCCAGTTCCAGGAGAACTCCAGTTCCAGGGGAGTCCGACGCCCTCTTCTGACCTCTGTGGCATTGCACGACATGGGTGCACAGACTTGCATGAGGACAGTACATTCATACACATACAGAAATAAATAAAACTTAAAAAAAACTTTTTAAGAATTAGTATTTTACTGTTAGTCAATAAATCATCTTAGTACATATTAACTCTAAATAAAGAGCTATGGTGATAACTGGTTAAGTATGCTAAGGTAAAAGATATGAATAGGAATGTTTGCTAAAAGCCAGGCATAGTGGCTGTGATAGTTAATCCTGGGTGTCAATTTGACTGGATCTGGGATTAATTTAAATGACAAAGAGATCTTCAGATTGGATCATTTAGAGCTAAAAGACCCACCCTAATGTGGGCGTTGCTCTCTGTGGGCAGCCTGTACAAAAGGCCGCGGCAGAGGGAGCTCCTCCCTTTATGCTGCTTGCCTCCTCTCTGACTGATGAGTTCATCTTGCTGCAGTGAGCCGCTCCTTGGATCCAGGGTTAGACTGAAGGAATAGCAGATCTCCAGAAATCCTCAAGCCTTCAGCACCGATTAGGTTAATTGAGGAGATCACGCCATTGGTAACTGAGCAGTTCTACTGTCTCTCAGCCTCTTCCAGTGTGGTCAGCCGTTTGACTACGCAGACCCCCTAGTCTGTGAGTGGCTCACATCAGTATATAAATGATAGTATATATATATATAGAATAATTATACTATATACTGTGTATGTGTTGTATTTAATTATGTATTATATATACAGATATAGATAAGATATTAGATTCAGTTCTTAATTTTTTTAATTTTTTAAATAATTTTATTTATTTCTGTATGTGTATGAATGTTACGTCTGCATGCAAGTTTGTGCACCCATGTCGTGCATATGCCGCGGCCATGAAGAGGGTCTCAGATTCCCCTGGAGCTGGAGTTCTCCTGGATTGGAATTTCAGACGGTTCTCGGCTGCCATGTGGGTGCTGGGTATCGAACCCGGTCCTCTGTAAGAGCAGTCGGTTGCTCTTCACCGCTAGGCCATCTCTCCAGCCCTCTTAATCTTTTTTATTAATTTTATTTATTTATGTATGCGTGAATGTACTGCCTGCATGCAAGTTTGTGCACCCGTGTCGTGCAATGCTGCGGAGGTCAGAAGAGAGTGTCGGATTCCCCTGGAACTGGAGTTCTCCTGGAATTGGAGTTTCAGATGGGTCTCAGCTGCCATGTGGGTGCTGGGGATTGAGCCCAGGTCCTCTGTAAGAGCGGTCGGTGGTCTTAACCACTAGGCCATCTCTCCAGCCCTAGATTCAGTTTCTTTAGAGAACCTTGACTAATAGAGTGGTCTATGTTTGTCATCCCAGCACTCAGGAGTCAGGAGGGCTGTGGAAGGAGAATTAGAATCCAAGACCTCCCACCTCAAAAAGGGAAGGAAGAAAGGAAGGAAGGAAGGAAGGAAGGAAGGAAAGAAGGGGAAGAGAGGGAAGTGGAGGGCAGTAGAGGGGAAGGAAAGAAAGGTGAAGGGAGGAGAGGGAAAGAGTGGTGGAGGAAGGAAGGAGAAAGTGGACCTTAAGCATTTACTATCAGAGTTATTCCTATCTTTAGCAAATTTTCTGGATACTTGTTTTGTTCTAATAAATGTTTGGTCATTAATATGGATTTAGGTGCAGAAGAAGAATGACAATTCTTTTTCTACATGATAGTCTTAAAATTTGTGGCTAACAAAATTATTCAATTACATGTGATCTTCTACCAGCTGAGACACTCATCTCTGCTGACAGCCTAGCCTCTTGGAAATGATTGCAGGTTAGGTGGCTGTGACAGGTTACTACACTATTTTGGCTTTTAAGAATTCTGATAAAGGACCAAAATGCACTTTTTTATATGTCTCAACCATCTGGCTAGTACATATTCTCTCACAACTCTCCAGTAAGAGATAGAACTAAACCACAAGCTAGTTATTTTCCCTTAATGTTACTATGACACACACACACAAATTCCAAAGACTATAAATAACAAAAAAATAAAATCTAAATATAAGATTTAAGATAAATGAATGTGAGGTATCCCTGAGATCATATTCCTTGCTACATCCCTTAGGTAATGGTGAAATTAGTCACTCACTGTGGCATTAATCAATATATTGTTGATTTATGACTCATGTATCACATCATAATTGTTCTGCACTTACATACACATTAACCCATTCTTATCTCACAGCAAACCTTCAAGAGCACTTAGATTATTGTGTTCATTTTATGCATAAAGAAATTGTTCCACAGATGAGCTAGAGACCAGTCTGTGACTCCACTGCTAATGCAGGTGTGGAGACTGAGACCCAAATTTTGAAGCCGCAGCCTGTAATTCACTTATGTTTTTACACTCCAGGGATGCCCTGCACAAAGACAGTTGCTCACTGAGGTGTAACTCAAAGTGATCAGGGACAATCTGCCACAAACTCCTGAGTTTGTGGGTTATTCTTCATGATACATGAGAAGCATTCAGAACAGGTCCCAAACCAGAACGTAAATGAAGAAGAAATGCTTAATCACTTACCCTGTCGTATTGTGGATAGTCTTAATCCCATCAGTATATTAAGCTTGCTAAATAGTTGTACTTCCTATAAGACACAAATATAGATTCTTGAATGATTGTAATAACCACTTCGATCCTGTATATTGATTATCAAAGTGACAGTTTCTAGGACCACATTGGAAAGGAATCTCTGGGAATATCTGTGACTAATTTGATAGATTAGATTAGTTGAGGTGGGAGGACACACCCTAACTGTGGGTTGCACCAGGCCTGAAGTGAATCCAAAGGAAAAGGCAAAGCTGAGCNAATGGTCTTCTTTATCCCTTCCAGTTATGGCTTGCAGTTTGCTTTGTCAGAGATGACTGTAACTGTTCCTGCTTGCTTTTGGATTCCATTTGTGTAGAATATCATTTCCCTTCATTCACTTTGAGTTTGTGTGCCTTTCCCACTGAGATTAGTTTCTTCCAAAGAGCAAAATGTTGATTCTTGTCTATTTTTCCCATTTGCAATTAGGCTTTATTGAAAAGATGTATTGATTTCACTTTCCTTTTCCATAGTAGGAGTGTGCTGACATATTCAGCAGGTATCTTTTGCAGATTTAAGCATTGTTTCTTGGTTCTGTAGTCTTAAATGTTTTTAAATATAATAAGATGTTTTGGAGTTGGATAAGGAACAAGACCAGGAGAAAACCAAAAGAAAAAATTCTGAAATTTTGGCAGAGTGGTGAACCTGAATAAGTAGTCATATGAGGTTTAGGCTTTCATCTTGCAGTTTCCATCTACTGTGCATATCCTTGGAGTGTGTTATTTAAAAAATAAACTTTATGCGTTAATTCTTTATGTTTAGAACTGTAGAAGCTCATGTAGCCATGAATCATAAGTTTCATAAACGCTCCCCATTGGTTTGTGAGCCCTGCATTGAAGTAATCTTTTAAAGGTGTGACACTGTATGGGTGTTAAACCAAGATCAGTGGAGAACATACCATACTGAATGGAAGGGATTTTGGGGACACAAATTTGATTCAATAGACCTTTAATACACCATGACCAGAGTACATGAATCCAGCAGTGGGGGACCGTCTATAAGAGCGGGTTAAAATCAGAGAGGGGGCCTCTCTACCTATCCCTCCTCTACGTATGATCAAAATATTTTATTAGTATGCACTTCACAAACATTCAAGTATATTTTAAATAATTTATTCTTTGTATTTATCTGTCTATGAGTGTACCTACCTTCATATACCTAAGTGCACTTATTGCCTAAAACACTGCCCATGGGGTAGAAGAAGGCAGCATTCTCTGACACCCCACGGGGGGGCTACTGGGAATTAAACCCAGAGCCAGTGCTCTTACCGTTGAGACATGTTCTAGACCTCAATAAAACAAACTTTTAAGGCTGGAGAGATGTGTGGCCTAGCGGTTAAGAGCGCCGAGGACGCTCTTCCAGAAGGACCTGGTTTGCGCTCCAGCACCCACATGGCGGCCGAGAACGTCTGAAACTCAAGTTCCTCGGAGAAACTCCAGTTCCAGGGCGTCCGACGCCCTCTTCTGACCCTGTGCATTGCATCGACATGGGTGCACGGAGTGCATGAGGGACAGTACATTTCATACACATGACAGAAATAAAAAAAAATAAATTTAAAAAAGTAAAAAAAACTTTTTTAAGAATTGTATGTGTATTTTTACTTGGTAGTCAATAAATCATCTTAGTACATATTAACTCTAAATAAAGAGCTATGGTGATAACTGGTTAAGTAAGCTAAGGTAAAAGATATGAATAGGAATGTTTGCTAAAAGCCAGGCATAGTGGCTGTGATAGTTAATCCTGGGTGTCAATTGGACTGGATCTGGGATTAATTTAAATGACAAAGAGATCTTCAGATTGGATCATTTAGAGCTGGAAGACCCACCCTAATGTGGGCGTTGCTCTCTGTGGGCAGCCTGTACAAAAGGCCACGGCAGAGGGAGCTCCTCCCTTTATGCTGCTTGCCTCCTCTCTGACTGATGAGTTCATCTTGCTGCAGTGAGCAGCTCCTTGGATTCCAGGGTAGACTGAAGAATAGCAGATCTCCAGAAATCCATCAAGCCTTCAGCACCAGATTAGGATTACTGAGACATCCAGCATGCTATATGAGCAACTACTGCTCTCTCAGCCTCTTCCAGTGTGGTCAGCCGTTTGACTACTCAGACCCCCTAGTCTGTGAGTTCAATCTATATTATATATAGATATATAATATATATAATAATTATATCTATATATCTTATATTTTTATTTAATTATATATTAATATACAGATATAGATAAGATATTAGATTCACGTTCTTAATTTTTTTAATTTTTAAATAATTTTATTTATTTCTGTATGTGTATGAATGTTACGTCTGCATGCCAAGTTTGTGCACCCATGTCGTGCAATGCCGAGTCTCAGCGAGATAGGTGTTCAGGATTCCCCTGGCGTTGGTGTCTCCTGGAATGTGGATTTCAGACGGTTCTCGGCTGCCACTATGGGGATCTGGGATTCGAACCTTGGGTCCTTGTAAGAGCAGTCGGGTGGTTGCTTTCTTCACCGCTAGCTTCTACAATGCCCTCTTAATATTATTTATAGTAGTAGTTATTATTATTTATGTATGCGTGAATGTAAGCGCTGCATGCAAGTTGTGTGCTACCCGTGTGTGCAATTGCCTGCGGAGGTCAGAAGCAGCAGTGTCGGTATCCCCTGGACCTGGAGCTGTTCCCGTGTGAATTGGAGTCTTCGCAATGGTTCTCAGTTGTCCATATGTGGTGCCGGTGGGGTGCATTACGCCTAGGTGCCTCCTGTATAGAGCGGTCGGTGGTCCTTAAACCCACTAGGCCATCTCTCCAGCCCTAGATATTCCGTTTCTTAGAGAACCTTGACTAATAGAGTGGTCTACTGTTTGTCGAGGTGCTTGCCAGCATGCTCAGAGTGTTCTGAGGGTCAGTGGAAGGATTGAGTTTACAGCCTGAACCAACCTCAAATCTGCTGCAAAATAGGGGAAAGAAGAATTAGAGGGAAGAAGGAAAGGAAGAGGACCGGATAGGACAGAAGGGGGAAGAAGGGAGTGGAGGCCATAGGAGGGGAAGGAAAAGAAGGTGGAAGGAGGAGAGGGGAAAGATGGTGGAGGGGCAGGTAGAAAGTGGACCCTTGAAGCCATTTATCTTATCAGAGTTATTCCTATCTTTAGCACATTTTCTGGGTATTGTTTGTTCTAATAAAATGTTTGGTCATTAATATGGGGCATTTAGGTGTGCACCAAGGCAGAAATGACAATGTCTTTTTCTGACTACATGATAGATGCTTAAAATATTGTGGCTAACAGAATATTGCAAGTTACGATGTGATCTTCTAACCAGCTGAGACACTCATCTGTGCTGACAGCCTAGCCTCTTGGAAATGATTGCAGGTTAGGTGGCTGTGACAGGTTACTACACTATTTTGGCTTTAAGAATTGGTAAAGACCAAAAATGCACTTTTTTATATGTCTCAACATTGGCCTAGTACATATTCTTCTAAAACCTCTCCCGTAAGACGATAGCACTAACCCACAAGCAAGTATTTTCCTTACTGTTACTATGACACACACCACAAATTCCAAAGGACTATAAAAAACAAAAACATATAAAATCTAAATATAAGATTTAAGATAAATGAATGTGAGGTATCCCTGAGATCATATTCCTTGCTACATCCCTTAGGTAATGGTGAAATTAGTCACTCACTGTGGCATTAATCAATATATTGTTGATTTATGACTCATGTATCACATCATAATTGTTCTGCACTTACATACACATTAACCCATTCTTATCTCACAGCAAACCTTCAAGAGCACTTAGATTATTGTGTTCATTTTATGCATAAAGAAATTGTTCCACAGATGAGCTAGAGACCAGTCTGTGACTCCACTGCTAATGCAGGTGTGGAGACTGAGACCCAAATTTTGAAGCCGCAGCCTGTAATTCACTTATGTTTTTACACTCCAGGGATGCCCTGCACAAAGACAGTTGCTCACTGAGGTGTAACTCAAAGCGATCAGGGACAATCTGCCACAAACTCCTGAGTTTGTGGGTTATTCTTCATGATACATGAGAAGCATTCAGAACAGGTCCCAAACCAGAACATAAATGAAGAAGAAATGCTTAATCACTTACCCTGTCGTATTGTGGATAGTCTTAATCCCATCAGTATGTTAAGCTTGCTAAATAGTTGTACTTCCTATAAGACACAAATATAGATTCTTGAATGATTGTAATAACCACTTTGATCCTGTATATTGATTATCAAAGTGACAGTTTCTAGGACCACATTGGAAAGGAATCTCTGGGAATATCTGTGACTAATTTGATAGATTAGATTAGTTGAGGTGGGAGGACACACCCTAACTGTGGGTTGCACCAGGCCTGAAGTGAATCCAAAGGAAAAGGCAAAGCTGAGCTGCAGCATGCACCTCTCCTTCAGCTTCCTGACTGCAGACTGTCTCACAGCCAGCTCTTACTGAAATATTTCCTCACTTGCTGCTTG
The DNA here is from genome assembly GCA_009823505.1 of Rhizomys pruinosus. Taxonomy (NCBI): domain Eukaryota; kingdom Metazoa; phylum Chordata; class Mammalia; order Rodentia; family Spalacidae; genus Rhizomys; species Rhizomys pruinosus. The sequence goes on from VZQC01003337.1 coordinate 739,190, forward strand.
CCTTCCCTGCTGTTGTGGAAACAATCCCTCACACTTTAAACCCAAATAAGCTCTTCCTGCCTTAAATTTCTTTTGTTTTTCAGGTATTTATCAGCAGTGAAGAAAGTAACTAATACAACTATTATGATTGGCCAGTGTGGTTGGCTATACAGTGTGGAAGTTAGGTACTATAAATTTTGGATGATTAGCTCTCGGTTCTTAAGGCACTCTGTTTTATAGAGGAGAAAGCTGAGCTCAAGAGAGATTAAAAATCTTTTCTATACAAGTTTAGTTAGCACATGCCACACCTCAAGGCACACACTCTTCAGCCTTAAACTGCTTTTCCTCTCTTCTTCACTCTCCCTGCTGGTAATTGTAACAACAACTTTCCAAAAGGAGAAAAAAATTAATGCAAATAGAAAGTGCCTTTAAGTGGGGGTAATTCCTTTATTTACCTAACATATGTATATTATGTCTATTCCTTGTCTATAGAAATATGTTATGCCGGGCGTGGTGGCACATGCCTTTAATTCTAGCACTTGGGAGGCAGAGGCAGGTGGATCTTTGAGTTCAAGGCCAGCCTGGTCTACAGAGTGAGTTCCAGGACAGCTGGGGCTACAGGGAGACCCTGTCTCGAAATCACAAAAAAAAAAAATAAAAGAAATATGTTATATGGGTTTGCTTTCTATTTGAGAAGATAATAGAGAAAGAATGAGAGATGAGAGAGTAAGATACAAAGAGACAAAGAAGAATATATTGCCATGTCTTCTGCTACTTGAGGTACTGCTAATAAACAATGGTTGCTTGAAGCTGAGATCTTACCATGTACCCAATGGCTTTAAATGTATAGCTTATGTTAACTGTCTTAATCATCATAGTCCTGTGATAGATCATTCCTTTTATCTAATTGAAAAATCATGTTGGCTTATGTTTCAGATTAATGCTAAGATTTTCTAATTTCAGAAATGGCATAATAATACTTCCTTTTATTATAAATCTAGACTTAAATAGTCATTTTACAGAAGTCATTATAGATATTCCTATTTTAATTTCTCTGTGATGTGCTATGTAATTCCAATATCAAGCCATTCATTCATTTGATAAATGTCATTGAATAGCCATGTACAGCCATCCATAAGCTAGTTGCTATAATGGTGTGAGATGGAGCACTTTCAAAGGATTTATAGAGTTGCAATATCAGGAGTACAGGTGAGTGTGTAAAATAAAAAATGATTTCATTTTTTTAACAATATGATAATTTGTGAGTACAAGCATCCTTCATGTCAAACCAATTTGCGAGCAGTTGTGCCCAAACCCATACAGCTCATGGGTCCCACCATCCAGCGGGGTGGGGGGGGGCTTGTATGTTCAATCAAGTCGATCAAATGAGTGTCCAGTCTGTATTGTTGTAGTTTCACCTTTCACCCCAATCTCAGCCCTTACATTCTACCACGCCTTATTGTTAAAAAAAAAAAAAGAAAACAAAACAACAACAACAAAACAAAAAAACAGAAAGATGCAGAAAAGTTACAGCAGAATGCATGATCTGGGATGGGTAGGGGTGGGGCGGAGTGAAGGGAAGGAGATATACACCTGAACTGAATTGGAAAATGATGTATGAAATACACAAAGCATCAATAAAAAAAATAAAATAAAAAATGATACATGCCATTCCTTCAACTGTTTCAAAGTGTGTCTGTCCACTAGCCATCCAACAAAGCAAACACAGTCTTCTTGGAATCCTTGGACAATCCTAAAACAAATAACATGGCAAGGAGCTAGGTCCATGTCTTAGTGAGTCTTGGTTAATAATCTTGTCTTAGATTTTGGTAACTGTAAATATTCAGTCAGCATTTGTGGATCACCTTTTACATGTCAGGTACCCCTCCAAGTCTTGAGAAAATGCCAATGAACAAAAGAACACAGAGTCCCTACCCTCATGGAGAAATGTCTTGAACAAAGAAAGAAAATAAACTCTGTGATGTGCTTTGTAGGTTCTGCTTTCTGGGCAATGGAAACAGCAAGTGCAAAGGTCTTAATGGAGACATGGCTAGCCTATTTGCAAGCTGTACTTATAACAGGAAGGAAGTATTTTAAGATGCGGTTGGAGCTAAGCAAGAACAAGACTACACATTCTCATCTTGGCCCCAAAAGCCCTCTAAGGCAGAAATACAAGTCTATACACATATTCCATGAAGGAATGACAACATATAGACAGACCCCTAAGAAATACTCTGGGATTTCATTATCTTCAATTCTTTAGAGCATCTGCTTTCTCCTTTCAAAATGTGGTATTTAAGAAGTGAAAGAAATAAATATGTTTTAAAAACACATTCTTAATCAATCCATCATTCTCAATCAATCCATCATCATTTCCTCAACATCAGGACCTACACTTCAAAGCTGCATATCTTAAAGCATGTAACTGTTATTACCCCTTCATCCAATGACCCATCCATCCATGCTTATCCAGGCACAAACCAAGCTCACAGATATATAAATGCTTAATTTTTCCTGCCATTCATATTTCTCCTACATTCTAGGAGATAACTTTTAGATATTGGTAGAAAAGACAATCTACTCATTAATAACATAATTTATATAGAATTCTTGGAACTTGAAGCAGTGAAAATTTCATTTACAAAATGGTAACAAGAAGGTCCTGTAATTACAGAGTTATCAGAATGATTTGGTTTTCACAACAGACTTCCTGAGCTCAGACTAAACAAACCAATAGATGTCAGATTGAAAAGTGTTTCAGGAGAGAGGAACTGTGTGCATGGATAGAAGGATAGCCAGGAAAGCACACATTTGTTTTCCAGGTAGGTTTGTGGCCTGCAGACTTGTGGCAGCCCACCCTGGGCATCTGCTGCCCACTCCTAGAACCATAGAGAGGAACTGTGTTTGTGGATAGAAGGACAGCCAGCTTCACACACACTTGCCAACCAGGTGGGTTTCTGACATGCAGGCTTGAGGCAGCCCACCCCCGGAATCTGCTGCCCACTGCTAGAACCATAGAAAGGAACAGTGTGCATGGATAGAAGGACACCAATGATGCACACACTCGTTGCCCAGGTAGGTTTCTGGCTTGCAGGCTTGCAGCAGCCCACCCCAGCAACAGAAGCCAAGGGAAAAAAGCAAACAAACAAACAAACAAACAAACAAAAAAAACAAATACACATGCCAAAGACACAACAGAAAAACAACAATATGGGAAATGCTCATAATAAATCCCCACTGAACTCAACCAATCCTGTAGAAGATCCCAACAATGAGATCTTCCTGGAAGGAAATGAAGACACCAACCTTAGAAGAAGAATTGTAGATATTCAAAGACTATAAAGAACAAGTCAGGGCTGGAGAGATGGCCTAGCGGTTAAGAGCGCCGACCGCTCTTGCAGAGGAACCGGGTTCGATCCCCAGCACCCACATGGCGGCCGAGAACCGTCTGAAACTCCAATTCCAGGAGAACTCCAGTTCCAGGGGAATCCGACGCCCTCTTCTGACCTCCGCGGCATTGAACGACACGGGTGAACAGACTTGCATGCAGGCAGTACATTCCTACACATACAGAAATAAATAAAATTAATAATAATAAAAAAAAATAAGGCAGTCCGTTTTGTTAGAGTTTACCAATTGAAAGTTTGACCTCATCAAGAGCTCCCAGTAACATTGTGGCTANGAGAGAGAGAGAGAGAGAGAGAGAGAGAGAGAGAGAGAGAGAAAATATCTTAGGATCTTTAAATGGCAAATGGCTCAGCAACTGTCAGGATAGATCCCAAATCTGTCTAGATTTTACAAGATTGCCCTCATCTTGGCTAATCTGTTTTGTGTGGGATTTTTGTCTCAAGAAATATCTAAATTAACCACTTAAGACAAAATAAGCCAGTACTAGTGGACTATAAATATTGCCGTGGGTTTTTGTTTTTTTGTTTTTGTTTTTGTTTTTTTTTTGGCCTGAATTTCCAAGTCTTGGGTTAAGGAAATGATCTAGAGTGAATGAATGATGATCCTCACTGGGTGGACAGCCCATTCTGAACATTCACCATCCGGGGAATCAGGGAGCAGACACTCTGACCTGTCAGTGTGCCGTGGTGAGATATCCTACCTTGGATGTGCCTGGTCCAAAGTCACCATGCTGGCCTGGCTGAAGTTCCTGTAACAGTAGGCTCATGCTGCAAGGTAAATGACTCAGTTTTCCTGTTTATGGATAGTGACAACTAGCTCTGCCCAGACCCACCAAGAAGGGGGAGGAAACAACTCCTTCATCTTGACCTTGAGTCATAGATCTTACATTTATTTCACCAGGCTTAATCTTTCTTTCACATTATTTCAATAGTAAAAATGCTTGGTTTCTTTTGCTTAGTACATTGTATTCTATGCACAAATTGATCTGATCCCATTCAGTTGGAATTATTAAATTTAGTCACAATAACAGAATGGAATTGTGTAGGTCTGTGATGTCATAGAGCATGCTGAAAATGATTTTTGTTGCATGTTGTTTATTTCTGCTTTTCCTACCATACCATATATCTTTGTATGAATGTAAATAATTCAATATCCAGGTAATTTAACGCCATCTTGCTAAATATATGATCTGGAAACATCAGGATGCTAAAACAAAGTTTTGTTATTTCAAAATGAATATTTGGCAATGTGTAGTCAGAGCCTGTCTGGGGTAACATTTCAAAGATTAGCATTATTGGATCAGAAATAGAAGAACGATAGAGTTATTCAGCATAAATGTGACATTTATGTCAAACAAGCATTGAGTGAAATGAACTAATTCAATTTCCAAAAGCCCATTGCGTTTAGCAGAAAATTCTGCATAATGCATGCAAACCTGTACCATCACTCCAGAAGCCAAGCTCTGATTTACTACCAAAGAGTTCAACCCAACCCAACCAAATGCATTATATATGCCTGAGTGTATGTGTGTAAAAAAATCTGATGCCTCTGAGACAAAAGGTCTTAAATATTATAGCAGGTGTCACTCCTGCTGCAAGGGAACGGTGAGAACTCAGTCAGAATGTTTGCTACCTAAAACTGATTTGTTCCACTGATAGGCTCAAGTATCAAATCAAAGACAAAGAAATTCCACATATATCTTGTTTTTGCAAAATGTTGCATGCTTATTTTTCTTCCTTTGTGTCCTTGAATCTCAGAGTATGGCCTGATGGCTAAAACTTAGAGCTCTGAGATTGGAGGATGTGATAGGGAAAAACTTGACCTAGTTCCTTCAGGGATTAGGTTTGAACTTCTGAAAAGTATGTTTAAAGTAACTAATTTTTTTTCCACTCTTGTGTTTTTTTTAAATTTTCATAATCTTCACTTGAGGTTTCTAGCTGCACCGTGTTATCCTGTAGGCCTGATATTCTTTTTCCTGCTTCATCCATTCTAATTCTTAGGCTTTTTCCCATCCTTTCCTGCTGATTGGATGAACGTTCAATTTCCTTTTTCATTTCATACTGTGATTTCTTCAGTATTTCCACTTCCTTTTGGAGCTTTTCATTCTCTTCTTGTAGCTCCTTGCTTCACTGGCCAGTTTCTTTTTTTTTTTTTCCTTTCAGCCTGAGATCTTTTCAGTGTTTCCATTTCCCCTTCTGGAGTTTGTCATTCTCTCCCTCTAGTTCTTTTCAGAGTTTGTATTTCTCTTCCTCACATTCTTTTCAGAGTTTGTCAATCTCTCCCTTTAGTTCTTTCCGTAGTTTATCATTCTTTCCTTCTAGTTCCTTCATGAGTTTTTCACTCTCCCCCTTTAGTTCTATGATTTGTTCTTTATATTCTTTGAATATGTCTACAATTGTTTTTCTAATGTCAGTGTCTTGGTTCCCTTCCAGGGAGATCTTATTGCTGGGATCTTCTACAGGACTGGTTGAGTTCAGTGGGGATTCATTATGAGCTTTTCCCATATTGTTGTTTTCCCATTGTGTCTTTGGCATGTGGATTTGGTTTTTTTTTCCCCCTTTGTTTGTTTGTTTGGCTTCTGTTGCTAATCTCAAATGTTAATATGGAGGACTGGTTGGTCACTCAGTTTGCTTCCTGTTGGTTTCTTCCTCAGCTTTGGTTGTGCAGCCTAGTATCACTGACATTGCTGGATTGTCCCAACCACAGCACCAGCAGCTTATCCTCTCCACCACAGTACCAGTAGCTCGAGCATGGGGGTGGAGAGTGGGGGGTGTTACTCCTTTGGCCAGCATACTAGACCCAACCTGGTTGCTGAGTGTGTGTGTCGCTGTCTGTCCCTCTATCCATGCACACAGTTCTTCTCTATGGTTCTAGTGGTGATATGAAGAAGCCCTGCAGAAGCCCTGCAGAAGCCCTGGGTGGGCAGCAAGGCTGCCTGCCAGACACCCACCTGGCCACCGAGTGTGTCTGCCATGCTTATTTATTTTTAAGAGTTCTTTGTATATTCCTAATACTAATCCTCTATTACACATATAGCTGCTAAGGAGTATCTCACACTCTGCTTCTCCTTCACTTGATTGATGGCTTCATTTGCCATACAGAAACCTCTTGGTTAAATAAGGGCTGATTTGTCAATTGTTGGCCTAAAGTCCTGAGCAAATGAGTCCTATTTAGAAAATTCTTTCCCTGAACCTATATGTCCTGCTTATTTTGATCTAACAGAGTCAACATTTTAGGTTTCACATTAAGGACATCGATCCACTTGGATTTGGTAGGTATGTATGTACTTTCATTCTGCATGAGGACATGCAGCTATCCCAGCACCTCTTAGTCAAATATCAGATCATCTATTTTGTTACATTTATCTATATGTCTATTTTGTACCAGTCTTATGCTGCTTTAACTAGTACAGCTCTGAAATATAGCTTGAAATGTGGTGTAGTAGCATTGTTCATTTTTTTCAGTGTTGCTTTGGCTATCTGGGGTCTTTTGTGGTGTCACATGATTTCACGATGCATTTTTTTCTATTTCAGTAAATAACGTTGTGTTTATGATTGGGTGTGTGTTGAAGCTGTCAATTGCTTTTGATGGAATGTTCATTTCACAATATTTATTTTACCAATTCATGAGTGTAAATTATCATTCCATATTTTGTGTCTTCTTTGATTTCTTTCTTCAGATATTTAAATTTTTTATCACAGATGTTTTTCTCCTCTGTGCTTCCCTTTATTTGGGATTTTCAAGCTATTATGAATTAGAGATTGTCAATTATTTATTTCTAAGCATTTTTATTATTGGTACATAAGAAGGCTCCTATTTGTAAGTGATTTTGTGTCCTATCAATTTGATGAATGTAAAGTAACTATTAAGTTGGTAAGAATTCTTGCTGGAGAGATAGCCTAGTGGTTAAGAGCACTGACTGCTCTTGCAGAGGACCTGTTTGATCCCCAGCACCCATGTGGCGGCTAAGAACTGTCTGTAACTCCAATTCCAGGAGAACTCCAGTTCCAGGGGAATCCGAGACCCTCTTCTGACCTCGCCATAATAGCAAATTATAATTAATAGGTGACTTGAAACAACTGAAATTTGTTCCCATATTCTGGAGGCTAGAGTGTGATATTAATACGCTGACCGCTCTTACAGAGGACCCAGGTTGATCCCCAGCACCCATATGGCGGCCAGAGCCGTCTGAAACTCCAATTCCAGGAACTCCAGTTCCAGGGGAGTCTGACACCCTCTTCTGACCTCTGCGGCTTGCACGCACGGGTGCACAGACTTGCATGCAGGCAATACATTCACTTTTAAATAAAAATTAAAAAAAAAATCAACATACGGGCTGGAGAGATGGCCTAGCGGTTAAGAGCGCCTACCGCTCTTACAGAGGACCTGGGTTCAATCCCCAGCACCCACATGGTGGCCGAGAACCGTCTGAAACTCCAATTCCAGGAGAACTCCAGTTCCAGGGGAATCCGGCACCCCTTCTGACCTCCGCGGCATTGCACGACATGGGTGCACAGACTTGCATGTAGACGTACATTGATACACATACAGAAATAAATAAATGCCGGCGTGTGGTGGACACACCTTTAATCCTAGCACTTCAGAGGAGAGGACGCGGATCTCTGTAGTTCAGGGCCAGCCTGGTCTACAAGTGGTTCCAGGACAGCCAGAGCTACAGGGAGACCCTGTCTCAAAAGACCAAAAAAAAAAAAAAAAATCAACATCACAAGATAACTCATGGAAGAGAACTTAAAGGAGAATCTTTGATAGTCATTTCCAGTATTTTTGTGGCTCCAAATGTTCCTTAGTTCATGAATGAATGATGGATGGATGAATACCATATCTAATTCTGCCTTCACATGACTTTCTCAACTGTGTTTGTGTGTATTGTCACCCTTTGTAAGAATACCTGACATTGGATTGGAGATTCAGGATGACTGTATTTCAAGCTCATTAACTGAATTATATCTGCGATGATCTTTTATTCTCCTGATAGGGTTAAAACTTCTCCTGAGGGCTAAAACTTGGACATACTTTTTAGAGTGTACTAATCAACCTACTATAAAGCAAGTATGGGAGTTCTCCACATGCAGTGGTTTCTCCTTTCGTAGGGACATGAAGACTGTTATTTTCTGGGTCATCAGTTGAGTTGTAGCCGTGGGATTATGTTAACCATTGCAGCAACAGTAATGGTGGTGAAGAAGATCTCAAAGAATTTTCAATACTAGAAGGACAGCCAGTGGCACACACACTCATCACCCAAATGGGTGTGTGGCAAGCAGGCTTGCTGCTGCCCACTAGATCCATAGAGAGGGACTGTGTGCATGGATAGAGGGACAGCCAGTGGCACACACACTCGTTGCCCCAGTGGGGTCCGACATGTGGGCCAAAGGAGTAAAACACCCCCATCACCACCACCCCCAGCTCAAGCTACCAGTACTGTGGTGGAATGTATAAGCGTGGTGCTGTGGTTTATGTGGTTGTGATGATCCAGCAGTGTCAGTTGATTCAGGCTCAAGCCAAACTGAGGAAGAAACAACAGGAGCAAACTGAGTGACCAACCAGTCCTCCCTACTAACATTTGAGATTAGCAACAGAAGCCAAACAAAAAACAAACAAAGGGGGGGGACCCAAATACACATGCCAAAGACAAAATGGGAAAACAATAATATGGGAAAACCTCATAATAAATGCCCACTGAACTCAACCAGTCCTGTAGAAGATCCTAACAATGAGATCTCCCTGGAAAGACACCAAGACACCGACCTTAGAAGAACAACTGTAGACATATTCAAAGACTATAAAGAACAAGCCAGAGAACTAAAGGGAGAGAATGAAAAAACTCATGAAGGAACTAGAAGGAAAGAATGATAAACTCTGGAAAGAACTAAAGGGAGGGAAATACAAACTCTGTAAAGAACTAGAGGGAGAGAATGACAAACTCCACAAGGAAGTGGAAACCCTGAAAAGATCTCAGGCCCAAAGGAAAAAAGAAACTGACCAGGAAGCAAGGAGCTACAAGAAGAGAATGAAAAGATCCAAAAGGAAGTGGAAATACTGAAAAAAATATCACAGGGTGAAATGAAAAGGGAAATTGAACATTCATCCAATCAGCAGGAAAGGATGGGGAAAAGCCTCAGAAGCAGAATGGATGAAGCAGAAAAAATATCAGATGTACAGGATAACAGCGCATCTAGAGAACTGTATTGATCAGATTTTCAACAGAATAATAAAAGAAAATTTCCCCAAACTGAAAAAAGACAAACCCATACTGTCAGGTTGTTAGATCCAGAAGCCCATTGGAATGCAAAGACACCTAAGACTGGAGGTCGAAAAACCTGCTCTACCAGGCATGGCCTTTGTTATGCTAAAGCAGGCCACCCTGATTACTCAGGAATCTTCCCCTTTTGCCCTCAGATTCTGCAGATTCGCTACCCACCCCACTCCCACTGAATCCTGCTCCCACCTTCTCCCTTAAATTCCCAAGCCAGATGCCATTGTGTGCTTGCGCTTCTCTTTCCCCTGAGCCCAGCCCCTGCTACTCTGAATTAAACTTTGCTCCGAAAGAGCTTAGACCTCGTGGCTTTTCATTCCGGGGGGAGTGCGCCATAAACTTACTTCTGGTGCCGGTGACTCGGATCGCCTTTTTCCCCCCCCTCCCGACCCTCGGGAGCAGTCTTCGGAGTAGCCGGTAAGCCAGATACCGAGTGCAGGCTGACAACAGCACCCACCAAATTCGGCCGAAGGTACCCTCTCTCCTCTCCTTATCCTACCCTACTCTATTCCCATGTGACTGTGTGTGAGAGTTGAGTGCATGTATGGTTCCACAGCTCTCGGGCTATGGAATCTGATTGGGCCCTAATCTGCGGTTCCGCTGAAGTCGTTTCACCTCATTGGGCATTCATCACACTCGTGATGACTGAGCATGGGGTTTATACATGTGGCCCTCATGGTAAGACTTCCTAAGTCGCCTCGCGTGGCGGCTGGCCAGGGCACCTGAGTGAGGGGAGATTCCATCTCCTACCCCTACCTTCTGTGTAACCCTGTGTATGTTCTGCCCCCTCCAGCTGCTCTGCCTTGACATTCCTCTGTTCTAATCTACTGCTTTCTCCGATCCTCTTTTTCATTCTTTTTAGTCTCCTGTTCCATTCCATTTTGGATACCTGAGTGCCGGCTAAGTCAGGGATCCCCCTCCGATTTTCCCTGTCCAGTTTGCTGTCTTACCAGGATGCTGGGGACAGACTCTGGACCCGAATTTTGGCCTCTTCTGTGACTGTTGGGACACCAACTTCACAGACCTGCAGCCCCGATTTCAGAGACTATTCTGGGGTCTCTGAGTGCCCACTTAGAACTAAGCGGATGCGCCTTAGGGATTGGCTGGGTGCTGAGACTAAAAAGAATCTATTCTACAACCCTTTTCTCATCTCTCTTCTCTCTATCACTCTCTCTCTCTCTCTCTCTCTCTCTCTTTCTCTCTCTCCCTTTCCCTTCTTCCTCATCCTCTGACTCCCAATATGGGAGCCTCACACTCTAAAAGAGAGGCCCTGGGCCTCACACCCTTGGAGTGTCTCCTACACTCTTTAAGGAAACTAAACCTCTCCAAGGACATCAACCCTAAGGTCCTTGTGAAACTTTGCTCCACTATCTGGCCAGGATACCAATTAGCTAACAATATTGTCTGGCCTGAGACAGGTACCTTAGATCTCCAAATTCTCACGGCTTTGAGAGACTTCTGCCAGTGCTCCAGTAAATGGTCAGAATGCTTGTATGTACAGGCATTCTTTACCCTTCGCTCCCGTCCATCTCTCTACTCCTCTTGCCACCCTCATCAGGTTCTCCTTGCCAAATCAGCGACACCCAGGTCTGGGTTACAAACAACTAAGGAGGCCTCCCGTCCCCCTCCCTATACACTAGACCTGAACTCCACCTCTGCTTTTGACCTTGGGTGGGCTCTCCTCTGTGCCTCTCTCTCTCTCTCTGTCTTTCTCTGTCCCCGTCCCACCCCTTTCTCTCTGCCCCGGGCCATGCTGTCTGGTCCCACACGTGTTTGCAGGCGGCTCACACTGTCAGTCCCAGGTGTAAGTAAAGCATGCTCCTAGAGTGATCTATCCCTCCTTGGCCTCTTTATTGTTTCCTGCGTTTTTACACAATATTATTGTGCCATGACATTTTGCAACCCCTGAACTGGAAATGGCCCAGATTTCTCCCCAGCACATCTCTCTCTCTCTCTCTCTCTCTCTCTCTCTCTCTCTCTCTCTCTCCACTTCATTCCCCTTGTACTCCTCCCTTCTCCCTCTGCTTCTCTCAGCATTAGCCCTCATTGTTTGAATCCACAGGCTTGAAATGGGTTCCCCTGCAAAGGCAGTACTCTCTCCTACTTCCCTCCATCTTCCTTTCTCCCTCCTTCTCTCTGCCCTGTCTACCCTCCAATTCTTCCTTCATTTTAGCCTCCCGTTCTGCTTCAGAAAACTCCAGACCTGGAGTCTCTGACTAGCCCCTTTAAGAGGATGTATGCCTCCACGCTGCTTCCTATTAGAGGACTCATCCTCCATGCCATTCCCCTATCTTCTGAGGCTAAAAAACTTTACTTCCTTCGTACAGCTCTCTCCTCTCCCCAGTCTGCTGCACAGCTGCCCCATTTCTGCTGAGCCACACCAAGACCATGTGGCAGGAAGCCTGAATTTACATCAGACCTTGTAATAACTAATACTATATTTCTATATTCTAATTCTCTTATAATTTATTTAATTACATATTCTGATCTTTTCCACTTTGTTTTTATATTTTTGTTTACAAAACTTTTAAGGGATTATTTTCAGATTTTGACATTTTCCATTTCACTGTTTTTTCCTTTTAAACCCCATTTTATTCAAAAATCCATTTTGTCTGCTTCAGGATACAAGCCCTGTGTCTGAGATTAAAAAGTGTGCTGACCACACCCTGCCTCACTAGCTATCCAGCATTTCCCTCAGGCAGTAAACTTTGTGACTGGCTGGGATCTTTTGAGAAGCCCTGTGTCTGAGATTAAAAAGGTCTGCTGTCCACCACTACCTCACTAGCATCCAGCTACTCAGGGAGTAATCTTTCACTTGGCTGGGACTTTTGATTTTCCCCTAACTAAATTCATTCTCATTAAATTAGCAGGTAATATACAAAAGCACACAGATTTTCCTGCATACCAGTCCACCTCCTTCGCAGGTTTACAAGAACAGGCTGTGCTGACAAAGCACAGTAAAACATACAGTCTATTTTCCACCTAAGCCAAATGTCTTAAACTCTAAGTGATTCTTGTGTAAATGTAAAAAAAGTCTGTTCTACAGCCCTGGACAAGGAAGGGCAACTTTAGATAAAAGGGGATTTTCCCACTGTCCAGAGTTAATGGATACAGTTAGGTCATGTGTCTGTCCAAACCTGTCTATGTGTTATAACCTTTGTCATAACCGTTCTTCAATGTGTCTTTGTAACTGTACATGTGTCCATGTTCTGTGTTTTTTGTCAAAACAAAGTGGCCACTTCAAACTTGTTTTATTCTATGTTGTGCACAAACAAAATTTAAGTTTACCTTTTGGCATCCTCTAAAATTTTTTTTCAAAGGCCTGATTTGAACCCGGGTTCCTAGTTTTCTACACTGTTTATCTGAAGGTTTTATTTCTTCTCTGTCCAAATATTTTTCCACAGTATTACAAACTAAAAATTTTCTCTTCCAGTTTTTTTCTTGTTTCCAGACCTGAAGACCTGATTTTTTGATCCCTTACGGGTTCACTAACATTTTTTTCTCTCCTGTGCTATGCCACCATCCTTCTGACCAGAGACCACTTTAAAAAAAATCCCTGGATTCATTCATACTTTGGTACTTGGACAGTGACACTTGCTTCCCTGCAATCCCTTCCCTCCAATAAAACAGCCTAAGTACCTTTGATATTGTCAGTTCTTTAATTATTATATATAATTCTGTTTCCATCAACTTGTTAAAGTATTTTCAATAAGATCATGTTTTAAAACCAAAGATGCAAGATGTCATCTTAGCCTTGGCAGCACAATTAATCAGATCTGCATGTTTTTAAATAACGTTTCTAAAGGTGCTTTTTCCCAATGCATATGATGGATCAATACAACTGCTAGGATAAAAATCTCTTAAAGGAATGTGTACATAAATGTGTGTATGACATTGTTAAACAGCATATTAAGATCTATCTGTATGATTACAATGCATGTGCCTTTGCTTAGCACAACCTTTACAAAGTGTCATCACCAAATGTATTTATTAGAACCTTATTTACTATATATCTAGTTACAGCCTCAAGTAAAACAGACATAAAAATTAGGTTTTGCTTCTGGTGACCACATGGACAGTGCAAATGTAACCAATTTGGGTGAGCCCTGAGTATTATCTGCCTGCTGCTGGTATGTGACAATGCCCCCCCCTTCCCTTTCCTTTTCAAAGCTATAATTCAAAATCTGGGGACAAGTGACATTGCCTTCATTTGAGAAGGTACTTTAACCCTTTATTATCTTGGGTTTGTTTCATGGGCTATGTTGTTAGAAACTTTGCCTTGCATGGTTTAAATCATTGTACTTGAGTACTAAATGACCTTCATAGACCTTAAAGAACAAGTAGTAGGACTTACTACATAGGTTTAATGTCAACTTGATACACCTGAGCTGAAAAACACTCAATAATTGAAAGAACAAGTTGTAGCCTTCATTGGACTGGCTGTGCCCATTTGGGCAATGCCATTCTTGGCGGATTATCTATATTGTATACAATGGCTGAATATCGAGCCAGCAACAGAAGCCAGTAAATAGCATCCTTTCCTAGCCTGTGCTACAGCCACTACCACCAGGCTCCTGCCATGAGCTTTTATTATTGGTCAGAATATTTTGCCACAGCAATTAAGAATTTATTAACAGTGCTTAAGTCAGTGTTCAAGCTTTACTTAGAGTTGTATGGTATTAATGCACAAAATTATTAAAAAAAAACCCTCTTGGAGGTTTAACAACCACACTTAAAGCTTAATCTGATTTGGCAAGAGGGATTTGAAGGGACAATATTTTGGCCCCACCCTCTGAGGTCGACATGGGTCCTAGGGTCCTGCATCCACAACTTTGTGCATGTCCTGTGGCAGCGAGTCACCAGTCATCCTGAGCCAGGGAAGTCTTGGAGATTCACTTAAAGGGACTTCATCCTGCCAGTGTCCAGTCAAAGGAAAAAGTCCATATAGAGGAGAGACTCCTCCTGCTTCAAGGGATGCTCTGGTCAAGCAAGGCCTGACCCTGTCCTCACATAGATGGAACTGGGAAGAGAGCCAGGCACAAGGCCTGAGTGACCCCTAAGACTAGAACCTCAATGACCTTAACACCAAACACAAACTTCATTTATCTGAGCTACTGTGGTTTTAAACACCCCAACAGGAAACTGTAATCTAAAGAAGAGAAAATGAAATAGGTTATTGTCAGAAAATAGATGAGAGACCTACTGTGCCAAGTTAAGAATCTACTGTGTCATGTTAGAAAATATCTCAGAGATAGATGACAGAATTAATGTGCCATGCCAGAAAAATACCACCTTTTATATTCTCATGGTTATGGTCTCACATTCTGGAGCCCCGTGTATTAAAGCTGGCCCTCATTTAGAGCTCTGTGTACTAAAACTTTTTCCAATTTCTCAAACCAGGGTACACATCTTTTTCCCTCTGCATTCCCTAGACTGGGACCCTTCAATTGCTAATGCACCCTGTAGCCCCCTGTTGGTCCCTGCATTGGTATACTCATGTAAGACTCAACCAGCTTGTCCTTTCAGTTGTAGAGAAAACATCTACTTAAGTACTGGCCACTATTGATTTGGACCGGGCAGAGCACCCCAAGCAGTCAAAATGGAAAACTCCAGCCTGACAGCTGTTCCTCCAAAACTTCGCCCCTGACCAGCTCTGAAGCAGCTACAGAAGACAGAACTTAGCCCTTTTTCCTATAGGAACAAAAGGCTGGAATGTCAGGTTGTTAGATCCAGAAGCCCATTGGAATGCAAAGACACCTAAGACCAGAGGTCCAAAAAACCTGCTCTACCAGGCTTGGCCTTTTGTTATGCTAAAGCAGGCCACCACCTGATTACTCGGAATCTTCCACCTCGCCCCTCACCCTTCCGAAGCCAGATTCCAGATTCCGACCCACCCCACCTCACTGAATCCCTCTCCCACCTTCTCCCTTAAATTCCCAAGCCAGACGCCATTCTGTGCTGCGCTTGGCTTTCTCTTTCCCCTGAGCCCAGCCCTGGCTACTCTGAATTAAACTTTGCTCCGAAGAGCTTAGACCTCGTGGCTTTCATTCCAGGGGGAGCACGCCATGAATCTTACACATACAAATACAAGAAGCCATGGAACACCAATAGACAAGACAGAAAAGAAATTCCACACCATTTATAGTTAAAACACTAGATGCTCAAACAAGGACAACTACTGAAAGCCACAAGAGAAAAAATAAGTTACATTAAGGGGAAACCCATCGACACACCTAACTTCTCAGTGCAAACTATGAAAGCCAGAGAACATAGACCAAAGTATTCCCAGTGCTAAATGACTTTAAATGCCAATCCAGATTACTATACCCAGCAAAAATGTCAATCATAGTTGAAGACAAAAGAAAAATCTTTCATGACATTAAATGAAAAAATCATGTCAAAAAAACCAACACTTCAGAAAGTACTCAAAGCAATTCAAAGAACAGAGAAAGGAACAACTATCCTTAAACAGCCCAAGAGAGAAAAGAAAAAAAAGCATAACAGAGTAAATAAATACCTAGACAAAGAATGCAAATGAAAATAAGTTGAAAGGAAACAACACACATCTCTCATAATAACCTAAATATTAATGGTTAAATTTTTCCTCCCCACCAGTCAAAGACACAGACACAGACTAGCGAATGGATTAGGAAACAGAATCCATCTATATGCTGCCTACAAGAAACCCCACTCCTCCTCGAGGACACGACACCACCTGTAGAGTGAAAGGATAGTGAAAACTATTCAAGCAAATGAGTACCAAAAACAGGCAGGAGTGCTGATTTTAATCGACCAAAATGAAACCTCAGAGTAAAACTGTAATCACAAAGAGAAAGAAGGAGCACCTTCATATCCTTATCACGGAAACTTAACCAGAGATCCTCACAATCTAACTCTTACTGCACCACAACTCTGGTGCACTGAACTTTCTAACACAATCCTTCAGGATACCTCAGACAATATTACATCCTGGCCCCTGACTAGTGGGGGACTTCACATACCCCCCTGAGCCTTTCCGGCTAGGGTCCACTGGAACAAAACATAAACAGAGAGAGACATCAGAACTGAACAATACAATACACCAATATGACCTCCAGATATGCTCACAGCATATTCCACCCAAACACCAGAGAATATACTTTCTACTCGGCGGCCTGTGGAAATTCTTCAAAATCACACCACATGACAGGGACACAAAAAAATGTCAAAATCCCAAAGGTTGAAAATTTCCCATGCTTCTATCACACCACAGTGCAATTAGCTAAACAACACACTCTTGATAATGAAGGGAATCAGGGAGAAATAAAGAATGAAATATCAAAGCATTCCTGGAATAAAATGAAAAGCACAATTCAACACAACCAAACCTGTGGGATAATTAAGATAGACCTAAGAGGAAATGTTATACTCGTAAGTGCTACATTAAAAAAAAAAAAGAAACACGAAGAAAAGATGATCTAAATAAATGAATAACTAAGAACTCTGCAGCTAAAAGCACTTGACAACAACCAAAAAATGAAGCCTAAACCCAACAGACAACGAAATAACAAAAATCAGAGCAGACATCACAAATAGAAACAAAGAAAAACAATACAAAAAAAATCAAGAATCAAAAACTGGTTCTTTGGAAAAGATAAACGAGATTAGACAGACCTCTAGCCCAGTTAACCAAAAAGAACGAAAGAGCAACTCCAACTCAATAGCATCTTGTGATGAAATGGGGATAACATCACAACAGATGACAAGATCCAGACATCATCATGACGTAATACTTCAAACTGTACTTTTACTAAATTTTAAAACCTAGAGAAATGGATGAATATCTGAACATCCTGTGGATCATCACCAAAGCTTAACAAGGATGATTGACAGTTTAAATGACCCATAATATCGAGGAAATTGAAGAAGTAAAAAAAAAAAAAAAAAAGCCCCCCAAATTTAAAAAAGGCCAGATGTGTTCACGGCAGAATTCTATAAAATATTGTAAAGAGGTCTAAAACACATTACTCACCAACATATGTTCAGAAGGATACAAAACAGAGGGAAATATCCAAATTCCTTCCATGAATGCCAGTATCACTCTAATAAAAAACCGGCAGACACAAACAGAAAGAAGAAACTATAGACCCCATATTCATTCGTGAACCACAGCATGCAAAAAGTCTCACAAAACACAATGCAATCACTACAGCAGCCCCACATCAAAAAGATTATCATCATGACCAAGTTGGATGTCTTACCAGAAATGCAGGGTAATTCCGATCTGTAAAAGTACAATCAAGAAATATCATAAACACAATAAATGGACCTGAAAGATAAAACACATGATCATCTCAATTGAGCAGAAAAAGCTTTTGACAACAATCCAGCATCCCTTTATGCTTAAATGTCCTAGGAGGGAATTGGACTGCAGCGATCATTCCTCAATGTAATGAAGCCACTCATACGAAAAACCCACAGCCAACATCCTAAATGGAGAAAAGTGGAAAGCATTCTCCTTAAAGGCAGGAACACAACAAAGGCTGAACTGTTGGGCCACCCTCATTCAATATAATGCTTGAATATGCATGCGGGAATAAGGTGAGAAGTGAAATTAAAGGAGAAACTAATTGGAAAAAGCGCGGCCAAAACTATCCCTTTTTGCAGCCGATATATAGTTTACCCAAGGGATGTTAAAAACTCCACCAGAAAACTCTTCAGAAATGATTAACAGTTTCAGTAAAAGTGGTGGGATTACAAAAATAAACCTTGAAAAATCAGTAACCTTTCCTTACACCTGACAAAAAGCAACTGGAGAATGAATATAAAGAGACCTTCCTAATCACAATAGCCTCNATTTCTCTTCTTGTAGCTCCTCTTCGCTTGTAAGTTTCTTTTTTTCCTTGTGGGCCTGGGATCTTTTTCAGGTGTTTCCACTTCCTTGTGGTAGTTTGTCATTCTCTCTCTATTGTCTTTACAGAGTTGTATTTCCCTCCCTTTAAGTTCGTTCCAGAGGTTATCATGCCTTTCCTTCTAGTTCCTCATGAGTTTTTTCATTCTCTTCCCTACCCGTTTGTTCTCTGCTTATCTTTATATTCTTTGAATATGCTACAATGTTCTTCTAAGGATCGTAGTCTCTGGTGTCCTTCAGGGAGATCCCTTGTGGATCTTCTGACAGGATGGTTGAGTTCAGTGGCAGATTATTTATGAGGTTTCCCAGTATATGTTTTCCCATTTTCTTTCTGCATGTGTATTGGTTCCCCCCCTTTTTTTGTTTGTTTGTTGTGTGCTTCTGTTGCTGATATTCAATGTAGTATGGAGGGATGTTGGCCACTCAGTTTTGCTTCCTGTGGTTGTTTGCTTCCTCAGTCTTGGTTGTGAAGCCTAGAATCACTGACACTACACTGCTGGATCATCCCAAACCACTGTAAACCACAGCACCAGCGCTTATACATCTCCACCACAGATACTGGTTTAGCTTGAGCTGGGGGTGGTGGTGATGGGGGGTTTTACTCCTTTGGCCCACGATGCAGACCCCACCTGGGGCAACAAGTGTGTGTGCCACTGGCTGTCCTCTGATCCATGCACACAGTCCCTCTCTATGGATCTAGTGGGCAGCAGCAAGCCTGCTTGCCACACACCCATTTGGGTGATGAGTGTGTGTGGTGCCACTGGCTGTCCTTCTAGTATTGAAAATTCTTTGAGATCTTCTTCACCACCATTACTGTTGCTGCAATGGTTAACATAATCCCACGGCTACAACTCAACTGATGACCCAGAAAATAACAGTCTTCATGTCCCTACGAAAGGAGAAACCACTGCATGTGGAGAACTCCCATACTTGCTTTATAGTAGGTTGATTAGTACACTCTAAAAAGTATGTCCAAGTTTTAGCCCTCAGGAGAAGTTTTAACCCTATCAGGAGAATAAAAGATCATCGCAGATATAATTCAGTTAATGAGCTTGAAATACAGTCATCCTGAATCTCCAATCCAATGTCAGGTATTCTTACAAAGGGTGACAATACACACAAACACAGTTGAGAAAGTCATGTGAAGGCAGAATTAGATATGGTATTCATCCATCCATTCATTCATCATGAACTAAGAACATTGGGAGGAGCCACAAAAATAACTGGAAATGACTATCAAAGATCTCTTAATTTCTTTCATGAAGTTATCTTTGTGATGTTGATTTTTTTTTTTTTTTTTGGTCTTTTTTGAGACAGGGTCTCCCTGTAGCTCTGGGCTGTCCTGGAACCAACTTGTAGACCAGGCTGGCCCTGAACTACAGAGATCCGCGTGCCTCTCCCCTGCAAGTGCAGGATAAGGTGTGTTGCCAACCACGCCGGCATTATTTATTTTCTGTATGGGTATCAATGTTACTGTTAATTGCAAGTCTGTGCATCCATGTGTGCAATGCCGCGGAGGTCGAGGTAGAAGAGCGGGTGCCGGTTCCCCTGGAACTGGAGTTCTCCGGAATTGGAGTTTCAGAGGTTCTCGGCCACCATGTGGTGCTGGGGATTGAACCCAGGTCCTCTTTGGAAGACGTAGGCGTCGTTAAACCGCTAGGCCATCTCTCCAGCCCGTATGTTGATTTTTTTTTTTTTAATTAATTTTTATTTATTTCCATATGTGTATGAATGTATTGTCTGCATGCAAGTCTGTGCACCCGTGAAATGCAAGCCGCAATGGTCAGAAGAGGGTCAGACACCCCTGGAACTGGAGTGCTCCTGGAATTGGAGTTTCAAGACGGACTCTTGCCGCCATATGGGTGCTGGGGATCCGAACCTGGGTCCCTGTAAGAGCGGTCAGCGTTTAAATAGCACACTCTAGCCTCCAGAATATGGGAACAAATTTCAGTTGTTTCAAGTCACCTATTAATTATAATTTGCTATTATGGCCTTGGAAACAAATACATTTTACCTGAATAATGCCAAGTTTCTTATAGGCAGAAAGTAATAGAATGATCCCTGGCTTTGAACATCATGACTCTTTTTAAGAAGATAACCTCTGTATCTATGCTTCAGTTGTTCACTTGACACACTTGAGAAGAGGGAACCTCAATTGGGGAATTTCTTATACTGACTGGTCCGTGGACATGTCTGTTAGGCATTTTCCTGACTTTTTAGTGATATGGGAGGTCCCAGTCCATTATGGACAGTGCCATCTCTGAGAAGGTGGTCCTGGGTTGTATAAGAAACCAGGCTGAGCAGAGACTAGAGGACCAAGTCAGTAAACAGTCTTCCTCCAGGTTCTGTGCTTCAGCTCCTGCCTTTAGGCTACTGCCCCGAGTTCCTGCATTCACTCCCCTCAGTGATGAACTGTGACCTAGGAGATGTAAAATAAAAATCCCTTTCCTCCCCAAGTTGGTTTTGGTTAATGTTTTTATCACAATAGACAGCAAGCTAGGAGAGTATCTTGCTTGAATCACTCATTTATATGACTCTAAGTTATTGTTAGGATTTTTATGTGGACTGACTCAATAGGCTCATATAGTTGAAGATTCATTCCCAAGCTGCTGGTGGTATTTTGAAGGTTTCATAACCTTTTAGACCTGAGGCATAGACAGCAGAGATGGGGTTAGAGACTAAAGGGTTATGGCTGGTTCTGCTTCCTACCCAGATCCTCTGCTTTCTGGTTGTTGATATGATGTAACCAGTCATCTCATGTGCCAGCTGCTGTGCCTTTTCTGCCATAGTGGACTCTATGTCCTGATCTGTGAACTAGAAGAAATCCTTCCTCCCTGAAGTTTGTCAGCAACACTGAAATGAGAAAAGTAACTAATTTAGTACCTTAAATATCCATTCTGTTTCCCTAGGCAGGAGACATTGGAAAGCAGTCTAGCCCCTGGAAACCAAACGAGGACAAGGACAATGACAATGACAACAACAATAAAAGCTTATTACAATATTCATGCTTCATAGTGTCCACTTTCTGAACTGATACACAAAATTTATAGCAAAATCGATTCTACATTCCTTTATACATATCTTAACAGAAAGCAAAAGTTGGGCATTCCCAAGATTTAAAATAAAATTAATTGAGGATGTTGTGTGTTTGTAAATGTACTAATTTGTTTAGATGTGCATCTATAAAGCTGTGCATACAACTAGTGCCAGGTGCCTGTTCACATTTCTGTAGGAAATCTAAACATGTGTAACCAGTTGTTTTGGAAACTTGGTGATGTAACTCAATAGACCATTACTATTCTCTAGTATCTACAGATGAAGAATATTGAAGTGGCTCCCACAGGGCTGCAGTTCAGATGAGGGATGGAGTGACAGTCGTTTAAAAGCTTGCCTAGGGTGGAAGATGTGCTCCCAGACACTCTTATGTGCCTCTTACCAGCAGCCTCAGTCCCTCACTCACTATAGTCACAGGGCTTCAATCCTTCCCCTGGTGAGCTTCTCCTCAAGACACAACATAGTGGCTGATTTATAGCAGAATACACTATTCAAGATAAGAACAAAAGGAGATAAGGGAGACATAAAGTCTTTTTAAAGCTCATCTTGGAAGTGATATACCATGACTAATACAGCCTCCTATTTGACAGGCTAACCTTCATACTATGTAGAAGAGACCAAAGGCTCAGCTATCAGAGGAGAGGATCCTTGGAGCAGGATCTCAACAATCTGTTATCCCTATCCTTTTTCCAAAAAATAGTAGCTAGTTTTCAGATTAGCTTTTACTATACCACACTTAGTGATTCTCTTCATCTCCATTCTCAAAAGGTAAATTATAATCTCCCAATTTTTTGAACGTTAAGCCATGCATGGTGATGCACTCATTTAATACCAGCACTCAGGAGGCAGAGGCAAGCAGATCTCTGTGAGTTCAAGCCGGCCTTGTCTACATAACAAGTTCCAGGACAGCTGGGGTTACAGGAAGACCCTGTCTCAAAAAAAAAAGAAAGTTAAGAAAAGGAAAATTGCCAGGTGTGGTGGCGCATGTCTTTAATCCTAGCACTTGGGAGGCAGAGACAGGCGGATCTCTGTGTTCAAGGCCAGCCTGGTCTACAGAGTGAGTTCCAGGTCAGCTGGGACTAAAGGAAGACCCTATCTCAAAAATACCAAAAAAAAGTAAAATTAAATGCTGACCTAATGTTGTATGCCTGTAATCCCAGAAATGGGAGGTAGGGATCAGAAGAAGGAGGATTATGAGTTTGAGATCAGCCTATAACATATATGGGTACATTTCTAGGTAAGCCTGGGCTTCAAAGAGAGATGCTGTGTAGAAAAATAAATTAAAAAGTAAAATCATAACTAATTTTTCTCTTGTCTGACATTCTATGGCAAATTAAAATAGGCAAAAATTAGGACAAAAAGAAAATCTGAGTTACTTTCATAGCATTTCATATTATTATTCTTTTTTTTAATTTTTTTTTATTTATTTCCGTATGTGTATGAATGTACTGTCTGCATGCAAGTCTGTGCACCCGTGACGTGCAACACCGCGGAGGTCAGAAGAGGGTGTCGGACTCCCCTGGAACTGGAGTTCTCCTGGAATTGGAGTCTCAGACGGCTCTCAGCCGCCATGTAGGTGCTGGGGATCGAACCTGGGTCCTCTGCAAGAGCGGTCGGCGCTCTTAACTGCTAGGCCATCTCTCCAGCCCTAGGGTAGTATTCTTTATGAGTTAATGGGTCTCACCCTCAAGAAATTTCTTTACCATCCAACTAGAAACTAACAAAACCCTGCCTTTAATTTCATGAGATTCACCACCAAAATGAAACTTATTTAAAATCGTTGTCAGTACACTGACTTACAGACCTGGAACAGACTTGACACTGGATCAAGAAGGGACAATGTTAATGCAAACACAGAATAGGCTCAACGAATAATCAAATTATTGAGAAGGATCTTAATACTACCCTCTCACATTTTTCTCTCCTCTGAGGAAAACTGTGGGACATCCCTCTTGTTCTACAATGCAAGCCATGTCCTTCAAAACATGACCATAAGAACCAGGTATGGTAGCAAGTGCCTATAACTGCAGCTTTTGAGAGACAGGGGCAGGAGGATGAAGCATTCAAAACTATATTCTGCTGCACAGTAAGTTTGAAGACAAGCTGGGCTGCATGAAACCCTGCCTTAAAAATGGCATTGGGGATGGTGGAATGATGGCTCCATGGGAAAGAATGCTTGCTGCACAGATATGAGGGCCCGAGTTCAGACCCCCAGCACCCATGTGAAAAGCCAGACATTGATGCTTCCGATAGTAACTCCAGAACTGTCTTGGGCACAGATCGGCAGAGCATTAGGACCTGTGGGATACCAGCCAAGCTCCAGGGTCAATGTGAGACCCTGTCTCAGAAGAATAAGGTGAGAGTAATGAAGCAGAATAGAAATAATGCACACCACACATACACCACACACACACACACACACACACACACACACACATACACATACCATTCACAAACATTCAGACACACATACACAAAAAAAGGAAAAGTAAATAGCTGGGCATGATGGTGCACTCCTTTAATCCCAGCATTTGGGAGGCAGAGTCAGGTGGATTCCTATGAGTTCAACGCCAGCTGGTCTACATAGTGAGTTCCAGGATAGCTGGAGCTACAGGGAGACCCTGTATCAAAAAGACAAAAAAAAAAGTAAAAAGTAAAAATAACATTTTTGTAAATGGTAATAACTCATAATTAAATACAGTAATACAGCACCCTATAGTAACCTTTCTGTTACATTCGCGCTGCAGTTTCGCACAGTAGCATCACAGCTGTACATTGTTTTACTTCTTTCAACAATCACTTCCTTACAATCTTAAACACAAGGGAAAAACTCAATCTGGTATGCATATTCAATCCCCAATTTTGTGGGGTTTTTTTCCGAATATAGAAATACAAAGTAATTGTTAACATCTGTTGTCATAGACTACTTTTGTGATTTGTGTGTTACCTGGAAATTTATTATGACTATGAAAAGAGCACATTAACTTTATTTCTTTTCAGATACTGATTCCAAGAATGTAACAACAGCATCTGTGACTGTCACTAGTCTGGGAGTCATTCTGTAGAAATATAGAACAACCACATGTGGTTGATACACTGAAAATTATAGCTAAATATAAAATGCTAATTGTTTTTGGTATAAGTCTCTAGGCCATAGCCAACTGGATTGCTATAGAAACATAAGTAATCTTGGATGGTCTAAATAAAATTAGAAATAACTGTAAAATGACCCAGAAACTGGTCATCACCTACCTAAATGGTCTAGAATCAGGTTTCATGTGACATTTGCAAAGAAGGACTCCAGGAAAGCTTGACTTTTTGTAGCATAGATCACCAAATTGGGAACTTCCTAATGGTATGTCTTAGGATTAATTTATCACTACTGGGAACATTCTCTTTTTCTGAATAAATAGTGAGGAAATTGTGAGCTTTCATAGCAACAGAAAATTTAATTTTTATTTTTTGACCATTCTTCCAGCCAGCATCACTAAGAAGTGTTTCTTTTTTTTTAATTTTTTTTTATTTTATTTATTTCTGTATGTGTATGAATGTACTGTCTGCATGCAAGGAAGTGTTTCTAGTAAAAACTAAGTATGTTTGCCATTTGTACCCTGAGAGTAGTTAAAGTATGGATTCTGCTCTACTAGCGAGAAGGAATGAATTAAATAGGGAAATGAAGTTACACAAGTTAACAAAACTTTTCCTAGAACTGTCTTAGATGATTTCATAGCTTCAATGCATGGATTTTTTTTCTTACAGTATTTGTAACAGAGTAGAGATCTCTCAATTCCTTCTACATTTAGTGTCTTTTGTTCATTGTGGGATAAGTTAGGGAGGCTGTAGTAAAAGATTAGGAATTGTTTAATATAATTTTATAATATAAATCCTTCCAAAGAAAACGAAGACCTACAAAAATGTATTAACCGATGTGTTGAGGGTTTTTTAAATGCTAGCTGTGAGGAAGGAGAGAAGTGCCACAGAGGACTGTGATAAGCTGAAAAGAGAAAGAGTATGGTGCCTGCTTGGAAACTGTGAAAACCCAACAAGGCCTGTTTGTTCAGATGTTTCTCTGTCATCTAGCATCCTCAGAGATAAAGTAGTCCTGTCTGGATATTAGTAGGGCACCTGTCACAGGGAAATCTTACTACCTGCTTCAGAGAAGATGGGCAGGTAAGGTTTAGAAAGATATTCATGTTCCTACAGTTTTCTCAGATTCCTTCAGTGTGAAATATTCAGCATAGATTAAACTCTGTGGAGAGAATATACAAAGAAATAAGTATTTGCAATACAATGTGATAAACATTATGGGAACAATATACACAGTTGCAGTGGGGGGGGGAGGAAACTACCTCTGCATTCCAAAGCAAGAAAAGCTTCTGATAGGAAATTCATCTTGGAGACAGGATCAGGATAATGCCATGCTTAAGAAGAGCCAACCTGGTATGCTGGGGAGATATATTCCGTTCTGCAGGAACTGAAGCAGATGAAGGTGTCAATAGAATGCTCTTTAGTTAGTAAAACAAAGCTATGACAAGAATGAAGACTCAGTCATGCAATACAAAGATATTTTTTCTAATCCTGAAGTAAACAAATTAATTTACAATCAGCTAAAGAAGTAAACAAACCACCTTCCCAAAATTAAAAAGGTGAGCTAGGCATGGCAGTGATCTCGGTAATTGTAGCACTCAGGAAGTTGATGCAGGAGGGTCGCACCAGTCTGGTGCTAAACAGTGAGTCCCAGACCAGCCTAGACTATACAAACAAGAGCCTCAATCTCTTTCTCTCTCTCTCTCTCTCTCTCTCTCTCTCTCTCTCTCATCTTTCTGGGCATGGTAGTGCCTTCCTCTAATTCCAATACTTGGAATGTTGAGACACGAAGATTGCTGTGAGCTTGGGCCTCATTTCTACAGTGTTTTTTCTGCATCTCAAGAGTTGTAAAATATTGTACCACAGAAAGGCGAAAGGTATAAACTCCTATAACACCAGTTAACCCCATCACTCCGTAAATGTACTCTCTTATCTTTTGTTTGTTTTTGAATTTCTGAATTTTTTTCTTACTAAATCAAAAACATTTCCAAAACATCAATTAAGCATTCTTTTTTCTGTATAATGTGCATAGTGAAAATAAACTTTGTACTTGGACTTTTTCCTCCATCTCAAGATGGCACTAAGACCTTGACACATTCCTGAACATGAGATCACATGAATTATATGAACCACTTTTACAGAATTTTAAGAATTTCAAAATATTTAAGAGAATCTGATGCGATAGCCTTATTAGTTTCTGTTGAAATATCTGGTCAGTTACTCATATGAACTAGCAGCAATGGTGACAGCATGCACAAATCCCATGCAAGCTCAAAGCAGACAAGATCCCAGCACAGATATAGGAAAGCTGGTAAGAAACCCCAACCCAACCTAAGGAACTTCTGGGAACCTAGGGGTGTGGAGAGGGAGAGACACTGTCTCTTTTTTTTGTTTTGCTTTGTTTTTGTTTTCTGAGACACCGCCCCCCCCACACACACACACTGTGTGCTGGGATTAAAGGTGTGTGTTACCATGCCCAGCTACTTCTGATTTTTTTAACACAGGCACTTAGAGCCATAAATTTTCTTTTTAGGCCTGGTCTTAATATGTCCCAGAGGTCTTGTTGTGTTGTTTTCTCATTTTTCATTTAATTCAGGAATTTCCTTTTTTTTTCTTTGTTTCATTCATCATCCAGTAATGTGTTGTTTAATCTCCATGAGTTTATGTAATTACTAGAGATTCCTTTGCTTTTGATTTTAAGCTTTTTTTTTTGTTTTTGTATACTTCTTTTTTAATTTTTTTTTAATTTTATTTATTTATTGATGTGTATGAATGTACTGTCTGCATGCAGGTTTGTGCACGCTTGTCGTGCAATGCCGCACAGATCAAAAGAGGGTCTCAGATTCCCCTGAAACTGGAGTTCTCCTGGAATTGGAGTTACAGACGGTTCTCAGCCGCCATGTGGGTGCTGGGGATCGAACCCAGGTCCTCTGCAAGAGCAGTCGGTGCTCTTAACCGCTAAGCCATCTCTCCAGCCCTTGATTTTAAGCTTTATTGCATCATGCTTAAATAGGATATATGGATGAATTTCACTTTTCGGGATTTGTTGAAGTTTGTGTTGTGTCCAAATATATTGTCTACTTTGGAAAAACTTAATGGGCTGCTGAATAGAATGTACATCCTTTGGTGGTTAGGTAGACTATTCTGTAGATGTGTATTAGGTCCATTTGAGGCATAACATCATTTAATTTCAATTACTTTCTGCCTACTGGAGAAAGTGGGGTACTGAAGTCAAGCACAATAACTGAGTTAGAGTTAACTTGTGTCTTGAAGTCTACAAATACACACTTTATGAGACTGAGTGTACCAGAGTTTGGTGCATATATATTTAGGATTATAATGACTTCTTGGATGACTGTTTCATTGATTTTTTAAAAATATTTTTATTGAAGCTTTCTGCATTTAATACATTTCTCAATCCAACTTAGACTCATTCCCTCTTCCATGCCTCCCACCCAACCTGAGCTCATGCATTCTGCCATACATACATGTCTTGCATCTTTTTCTCAGTCTTTTTGAAGTTTTTCTTTGCAGAGGTTTATTGCTTGGGGTAGAAGTTTACTGTTTCAGTCAGTTCTTTGACTCAGTCCTTTTGTTTTTGTTGTTCCCTCCAATTTTTACTGTTTTAAAATATGCATATATATGCATATATATATATATATATCATACCTATACCAAAATTATGACATCTGAAAATAATCTATAAGTTAATTCTAAAATCTGTTTAGGGATTCACATTTTTCCCTTTAATTTTACATTACTCCAAGATATGCATACATACCCTCAATCCACATACCAAAATTACAAAGTCTGAAAATAAGTGGTAGGTTAATTCTAGAGCCAGTTAAGGGATTCACATTTTAACCATACAGTTGCTTTCAGATAAAAATAAATATAACATGGATGTTGCTCAGGTTGCTTTACAACTAGGGATTTTGGTGCTAGCATCTGCTAATGAGGGATACCATTCATTGTTTGTTTTTCTGGGACTATGTTACTTCACTTAGCATAATGGCTTCTAGTTCCATCCATTTACCTGCAAAGTTCATGATATCGTCTTTCTTTACTGCTGCATAGAAGTCCATTGTGTAGATGTACCACATTTACTTTATCTACTCATCAGTTGAGGGACACTTGGGTTGGTTCCAGCTCTTCACTTTTGTGAAGAGAGCCACAATGTTTCTCTGGGAAAGGTTGAGTCTTATGGGTATATACCCAGAAGTGCTATGACTGGGTCAGGTGGTAGGTTTAATGTGAGTCTTTTAAGAATTCTCCATACAGATTTCCATAGGGGTTGCATGAGTTTACATTCCCACCAGCAGTGAATGACTGTTCCCCTTTCCCTAACACCCCTCTAGCACTTGGTGCCATTTCTTTTCCTAATTATAGCCAGTCTTGCCAGGGTAAGGTGAAATCTTAAGCTGGTTTTAATTCACATCTCCTTAATTATTAGTGATGTTGAACACTTTCTGAAATTATTCTCAGCCATCTTCACTTCTTCATTTGTGAAGTCTCTGTTCAGCTCTTTACTCAGTCTTTTGATTGAGTCATTTGTTTTCTTCCTCCTTTGTTTTTTGAGTAATTTATGTATTCTGGATGTTAATCCTCTGTCAGTGTATCACTAGTGAAGGTTTCCTCCCACTCTGTGGGTTTTCTCTTCACTTCTTTGTTTCTTTCACTGTACAGAAGCTTTTTAGTTTAATGAGTTCCCCCTTGTCTATTGTTCACCTTGTTTCCAATGCAGTTTCTGTCTGATTTAGAAAGTTTCTTCCTACACCCATATTTTGCAAGTTACTGCTGACATTTTCTTCCATAATTTTCAGGGTTTCTGGTTATACATTGAGGTCTTTGATCCATTTGGAGTTGATTTTTGTACATGGTGAAAGGTAGGGGTTCAGCTTCAGCCCTCTGTAAGTGATGATCCAGTTTTGCCAGCACCATTTGCTGAAGATGCTGTCTTTCCTCCATTGAGTCTTCTTGCCCCCTTGTCAAATATGAGGTGGCTGAAATTACATGTGCTCAGGTTTGGATCTTCAATTTTGTTCCATTGATCAATGGGTCTATTTTTGTGCCAGTACCAGGACGTTTTTTATTACTATAGCCCTGTACCATAGTTTGAAGTCTGGTATGATTTTCCCCCTGTGTTGCTCGTTTTGCTTAGGGTTGCTTTGGTTCTCTGTGGTCTTTTGTTTTTTCCATGTGAATTCTTCCAACCCAAGAGCATGGGAGGTCTTTCAATTTTCTAGTATCTTCTTCAATCTCCTTCCTCAGGGATTTAAATTGTAAAGGGTTGCTTTGGTTCTCTGCAGTCTTTTGTTTTTCCATGTGAATTCTTCCAACCCATGAGTATGGGAGGTCTTTCAATTTTCTAGTATCTTCTTCAATCTCCTTCCTCAGGGATTTAAATTTTTAAAGATCATTGGTATCTTTGGTTAGGTTTGTTCCAAGGTATTTTTTGAGGCTATTGTGAATGGTAGGATTTCCTTGTATTCCTTCTCCATTTGTTTGTTGTTGTAGTAAAGAAAGGCTACTGATTTTTCTAGGTTAATTTTGTATTCCAGGACTTTACTGAAACTCTTGATCACTTCTAGGAGTCTCTTGGTGGAGGTTTTTTGCATCCCTTAGGTAAATTATCATATTATCTGCAAAAAGGAATAAAACTGACGTCCTCTTTTCCAATTAGTACTCCTTTAATATCCTTTTCTTATCTTACTGCTCTAGCAAGCATTTCAAGTACCATACTGGAGAGGAGTGGAGATAGGGCCAGCCTTGTTGGGTTCTTGATTTTTAAGGAGAATGCTTCTAGTTTTTCCCCATTTAGGATGATGGCTTTGGCTTTATGTTGAGGAATGTTTATTTGGTGTGCTGTGTGCTTCCTAGATCTGTATAGGTATGGCTCTTCTTAATTTGGACAACTTTTCTTCTATGATGCTATTGAAGCTTCAGTCTAAGCCATTGACCTAGGAGTCTTATCTTTCTTCTGTTACCATAATTTGTAATGTTTTTATGGTATCCCAAATCCCTTGTATATTACTTTCTTGTGTGTGTGTGTGTGTGTGTGTGTGTGTGTGTGTGTGTGTTTTAATTTATATCGAGTGGTCCGGTTCCTCTACTTTGTTTTCTTGTCCAAATATTCTGTCCTCCACTTGATCCATTCTACTAGTAAAGCTTTCTCCTGAGTTTTCTAACTGGGTTATTGAGTTTTTCAATTCCATATTCATTTCAGCTGGACTTTCTTCAGTACTTCTATCTCTTTACTGGATTTGATTTTCAAATCCTGAATTGTTTTGAAAAAATGAGAAATTCAAAGGTCTTTATGTAGTCAAATGAGTTTAAAATTTCTGGAGACAAAAGATGAAGGGAAATGGACTTGAGAATAAATATGCAAAACACGAAACCTATAATGTTTCAGTAACAAGCTGCAATCCTCTCCAAATCAAAGCTCATGTTTAATATGGATGTTTCAATATATCATAGCCTTTAAATTGAAATCATCTGTTGCTCTATTAAAGAATTACATTTGTCTTCACCATGACCATTTTCCACAAAGTAATTATGGAATGATTATAAAGCACAAAACACTGTGTTATAAACTATGATGGAGTAAGCTAAAATAGAAGTGTCTAAAGTGGAACAAATTGTATTGAATGTGTCTCAGCTTGCATGCTCTTATCCACATAAACACACCATGATTCACTAATGATTTGGGGAAACAGGCTAGATTTTTCAGCAATATATTCTAGTGATGCATGAGATATTTGGTGACTCTTAAGATCGTTTGGTGCTTTTGTAGGTATATGCAAAAGGCTATATTGAGATTTAAAGGAAAATTTTGTCAAAGATGAAAGAAGACTAGGAGATTTAAATGAACTTGAAGATCAAAAGGATGCTTAATGAGATTGACCCACCGTTTTTCATACCTGATCTGAAATCAACTAAGCTTGGGCAACAACGAAATCAGAACCAAACTTCCAGAGGCAGTCTAGAATCTTATATTAGACACATGACCAACAAAAGAAGCCCATATGCTGGAGTACAGTTCAAAAACACAGATATGAAAGGTCAACCCAAACACCCCCTCCAATGCAATAATCGTATAAAAATGTTCTAAAATGAGATTTACCTAGATGAGCTCCAGGATATAGAACTTAAAAGAACCATCATAAACAGATTAAGGATTCAAAGAGTTTAAAGGAGACACATCACAAACCCCTCAGTGAAGTCCAAGAAAACATCAATACATGGTTGAATGAAATGGATGAAATGGTGANCACATTTTTCTCTCCTCTGAGGAAAACTGTGGGACATCCCTCTTGTTCTACAATGCAAGCCATGTCCTTCAAAACATGACCATAAGAACCAGGTATGGTAGCAAGTGCCTATAACTGCAGCTTTTGGGAGCAGGGGCAGGAGGATGAAGGCATCAAACGATATTTCTGCTGCACAGTAGTTTAAAGAACAAGCTGGGCTGCATGAAACCTGCTTTAAAAATGGCATTGGGGATGGTGGAATGATGGCTCATGTGGAAGAATGCTTGCTGTGCACAGATGAGGGCCCGAGTTCAGACCCCCAGCACCCATGTGAAAAGCCAGACATTGATGCTTCCGATAGTAACTCTCCAGAAACTGTCTTGGGCACAGACGGCAGAGCATTAGGACCTGTGGGATACCAGCCAGCTCCAGGGTCAAATGTGAGACCCTGTCTCAGAAGAATAAGGTGAGAGTAATGAAGCAGAATAGAAAATAATGCACACCACACATACACACACACACACAAACACACACACACACACACACACACATACACAAACCATCACAAACATTCAGACACACATACACAAAAAAGGAAAGTAAATAGCTGGGCGATGATGGTGCACTCCTTTAATCCGGCATTGGGGAGGCAGAGTCCGGTGGATTCCTATGATTTCAACGCCACTGGTCTACATTGAGTTCCAGTTCCAGGATAGCTGGAGCTACAGGGAGACCTGTATCAAAAAACAAAAAAAAAGTAAAAGTAAAATAACATTTTTGTAAATGGTAATACCTCATAATTAAATACAGTATACATCACCCTATAGTACACTTTCTGTTACATTCCGCGTCAGTTTCGCACAGTAGCATCCCGCTGTACATTGTTTTACTTCTTTCACAATCACTTCCTTCAACACTTAAACACAAGGGAAAAACTCAATCTGGTATGCATATTCAATCCCAATTTGTGGGGGGTTTTTCCGAATACGATAACAAGTAAGTGTTACATCTGTTGTCTGGACTACTTTTGGTGTTTGTGTGTTACCTGTTTATTATGCCTTGGCGCACATTCCTTTTTCTTTTCAGTCCTGTTCCGTGTCACACCGCATCTGTGACTGTCCCTGTCTGGGAGTCATTCTGTAGAAATATAGAACAACCACATGTGGTTGATACACTGAAAATTATAGCTAAATATAAAATGCTAATTGTTTTTGGTATAAGTCTCTAGGCCATAGCCAACTGGATTGCTATAGAAACATAAGTAATCTTGGATGGTCTAAATAAAATTAGAAATAACTGTAAAATGACCCAGAAACTGGTCATCACCTACCTAAATGGTCTAGAATCAGGTTTCATGTGACATTTGCAAAGAAGGACTCCAGGAAAGCTTGACTTTTTGTAGCATAGATCACCAAATTGGGAACTTCCTAATGGTATGTCTTAGGATTAATTTATCACTACTGGGAACATTCTCTTTTTCTGAATAAATAGTGAGGAAATTGTGAGCTTTCAAGCAACAGAAAATTTAATTTATTTTTTGACCATTCTTCCAGCCAGCATCACTAAGAAGTGTTTTCTTTTTTTTTTTTTTTTTTTTTTTTTTTTATTTATTTCTTAGATGTGTAGGAATGTACTGTCCTGCATGCAAGGAATGTTTTCTAGTAAAAACTAAGTATGTTTGCCATTTGACCCTGAGAGTAGTTAAAGTATGGATTCTGCTCTACTAGCGAGAAGGAATGAATTAAATAGGGAAATGAAGTGGCCACACAGAGCACGGCTGCCACTGAACCCTGAAGCCCCACAGAGCATGGCTGCTTGAAAGTACAGCAGGGGACGGCCATGTGTAAAGACTACATCCATCATGGATGTGACGCTAGTTGCTAAAAATAGGACAAATTTTCAGATTTGGGGTGTGCTCATACACACATTTTCAAAATACCTTTGAGAGGAACATATTAGCTACTTAAATGAAGAAATCTGCTACTGTTCTAAACCTCCTCATCCTGGGGTATAATATTGCTTTATTTATTTTCTTTGGCTTTAAGTACATTGTGTCACAGAAATGCTTCTGAGCACTAGGGAAAAAAAATCATGTTTTAATTTTAATTCTTTTGGATCATTTCTCTTTTTAAGGAGTAAGAGTTGGCATGCAAAGGGTGTAATTAAATCGAGCAATAAAGACCTTGATATTTTTCTTGCTTCTAAGACATTTAATATGCTATGTGATTTGCTAGAAACAAAAAATCAGTTCAAGAAAAAAAAAAATAGGGAAATGAAGTTACACAAGTTAACAAAACTTTTCCTAGAACTGTCTTAGATGATTTCATGACTTCAATGCATGGATTTTTTTTTCTTACAGTATTTGTAACAGAGTAGAGATCTCTCAATTCCTTTACATTTAGTGTCTTTTGTTCATTGTGGGAAAAGTTAGGGAGGCTGTAGTAAAAGATTAGGAATTGTTTAAATAATTTTAATAATATATCCTTCCAAAGAAAACGAAGACCTACAAAAATGTATTAACACCGAGGTTGGAGGGTTTTTTAAATGCTAGCTGTGAGGAAGGAGAAAGATGCCACAGAGGACTGTGAGAAGCTGAAAGAGAAGAGTATAGTGCCTGCTTGGAAACTGTGAACCCCCCAACAAGGCCTGTTTGTTCAGTAGTTCTCTGTCATCTAGCATCCTCA
Organism: Rhizomys pruinosus; assembly: GCA_009823505.1. Taxonomy (NCBI): domain Eukaryota; kingdom Metazoa; phylum Chordata; class Mammalia; order Rodentia; family Spalacidae; genus Rhizomys; species Rhizomys pruinosus. The sequence goes on from VZQC01003337.1 coordinate 773,816, forward strand.
GAGATAAAGTAGTCCTGTCTGGATATTAGTAGGGCACCTGTCACAGGGAAATCTTACTACCTGCTTCAGAGAAGATGGGCAGGTAAGGTTTAGAAAGATATTCATGTTCCTACAGTTTTCTCAGATTCCTTCAGTGTGAAATATTCAGCATAGATTAAACTCTGTGGAGAGAATATACAAAGAAATAAGTATTTGCAATACAATGTGATAAACATTATGGAACAATATACACAGTTGCAGTGGGGGGGGGGGGGAAGGAACTACCTCTGCATTCCAGCAAAGAAGCTTCTGATGGAAATTCATCTTAGAAACAGGATCAGGATAATGCCATGCTTAAGAAGAGCCAACCTGGTATGCTGGGGAGATATATCCCGTTCTGCAGGAACTGAAGCAGATAAAGGTGTCAAGAATGCTCTTTAGTTAGTAAAACAAAGCATTGACAAGAATGAAACTCAGTCATGCAATACAAAGATATTTTTTCTAATCCTGAAGTAAACAAATTAATTTACAATCAGCTAAAGAAGTAAACAAACCACCTTCCCAAAATTAAAAAGGTGAGCTAGGCATGGCAGTGATCTCGGTAATTGTAGCACTCAGGAAGATGATGCAGGAGGGTCGCACCAGTCTGGTGCTAAACATTTGAGTCCCAGACCACCTAGACTATACAAAACAAGAGCCTCAATCTCTTTCTCTCTTCCTCTCTCGCTCTCTCTCTCTCGTCTCTCTCTCTTCTGCTCCCCTCTCTCTCTCTCTCTCTCTCATCTCTCTCTCTCTCTCTCTCTCATCTTTCTGGGCATGGTAGTGCCTTCCTCTAATTCCAATACTTGGAATGTTGAGACACGAAGATTGCTGTGAGCTTGGGCCTATTTCTACAGTGTTTTTTCTGCATCTCAAGAGTTGTAAAATATTGTACCACAGAAAGGCGAAAGGTATAAACTCCTATAACACCAGTTAACCCCATCACTCCGTAAATGTACTCTCTTATCTTTTTTGTTTGTTTTTGAATTTTCTGAATTTTTTTCTTACGCAAAAACATTTCCAAAACATCAATTAAGCTTTCTTTTTTCTGTAAATGTGCATAGTGAAAATAAACTTTGTACTTGGACTTTTTCCTCCATCTCAAGATGGCACTAAGCCCTTGACACATTCCTGAACATGAGATCACATGAATTATATGAACCACTTTTACAGAATTTTAAGAATTTCAAAATATTTAAGAGAATCTGATGCGATAGCCTTATTAGTTTCTGTTGAAATATCTGGTCAGTTACTCATTGAACTAGCAGCAATGGTGACGCACGCAATCAAATCCCATGCAAGCTCAAAGCAGACAAGATCCCAGCACAGATATAGGAAAGCTGGTTAAGAAACCCCAACCCAACATAGGAACTTCTGGGAACCTAGGGGTGTGGAGAGGGAGAGACACTGTTCTCTTTTTTTGTTTTGCTTTGTTTTTTGAAAAAAACCGCCCCCCCCCCCCACACACACACACTGGTGCTGGGATTAAAGGTGTGTGTTACAATGCCCAGCTCTTCGATGATTTTTTTAAACCACAGGACTTAGAGCCATAAATTTTCTTTTTAGGCCTGGTCTTAATATGTCCCAGAGGTCTTGTTGTGTTGTTTTCTCATTTTCATTTAATTCAGGAATTTCCTTTTTTTTGTCTTTGTTTCATTCATCATCCAGTAATGTGTTGTTAATCTCCATGAGTTTATGTAATTACTAGATATTTCTTTGCTTTGATTTTAAACCTTTTTTTTGTTTTGTTTACTTTTTATTCTTTTTTAAATTTTTTTTAATTTATTTATTTTATTGATGTGTATGAATGTATGTCTGCATGCAGGTTTGTGCACGCTTGTCGTGCAATGCCAGCCAGATCAAAAGAGGGTCTCGGATTCCCCTGAACTGGAGTTCTCCTGAATTGGAGTTACAGATGGTGCTCAGCCGCCATGTGGGTGCTGGGGATCGAACCCAGGTCCTCGGCAAGACAGTCGGGTGCCTTAACCGACTAGGCCATCTCCCCAGCCCTGATTTTAAGCTTTAATTGCATCATGCTTAAATAGGATATATGGATGAATTTCACTTTTCGGGATTTGTTGAAGTTTGTGTTGTGTCCAAAATTATTGTCTACTTTGGAAAAACTTAATGGGCTGCTGAATAGAATGTACATCCTTGGTGGATAGGTAGACTATTCTGTAGATGTGTATTAGGTCCATTTGAGGCATAACATCATTTAATTTCAATTACTTTCTGCCTACTGGAGAAAGTGGGGTACTGAAGTCAAGCACAATAACTGAGTTAGAGTTAACTTGTGTCTTGAAGTCTACAAATACACACTTTATGAGACTGAGTTACCATTTTTGGTGCATATATATTAGGATTATAATGAACTTCTGTCGGATGACGACGTTTCATTGATTTTTTAAAAATTTTTATTGAAGCTTTCTTCTGCATCCATACATTTCTCAATCCAACTTAGACTCATTCCCTCTTCCATGCCTCCACCCAACCTGAGCTCATGCATTCTGCCATACATGACAGGTCTTGACATCTTTTCTCAGTCTTTTTGAAGTTTTTCGTTGCAGAGGTTTATGTGCTTGGGGTAGAAGTTTACTGTTCAGTCAGTTCTTTGACTCATCCTTTTGTTTTTTGTTGTTCCCTCCAATTTTACTGTTTAAAATATGCATTATATGCATATATATATATATATATATATATATATATATAATTCATACCTATACCAAATTTATGGACACCTGAAAATATCTAAAGTTAAGTAATTCTAAAATCTGTTTAGGGTTCCATTTTTCCCTTATTTTATATTACTCCAAGATATGCATACCCCCTCACCACATCCAAAATTACAAAGTCTGAAAATAAGTGGTAGGTTAATTCTATTAGGATTCACATTTTAACAAACAGTTGCTTTCAGAATAAAATAAATATAACATGGATGTTGCTCAGGTTGCTTTACAACTAGGGATTTTGGTGCTAGCATCTGCTAATGAGGGTAACCATTCATTGTTTGTTTTTCTGGGACTATGTTACTTCACTTAGCATATGTTGCTTCTAGTTCCATCCATTTACCTGCAAAGTTCTGATAGTCGTCTTTCTTACTGCTGCATAGAAGTCCATTGTGTGAATGTACCAATATTTACTTATCTGACTCATCAGTTGAGGGACCACTTGGGTTGGTTCCAGCTCTTTCTTTTTGAAGAGAGCTCATAAATTTGCTTCATATTTCTGTGTAAGGAAGAGTCTGAGGTTATATACCCAGAAGTGCGTATGACTAGATCAGGTGATAGGTTATAATTGAGTCTTTTAAGAACTCATACAGATTTTCCATAGGTTTGCATGGAGTTATTCATCCCACCAGCAGTGAATGACTGTTTCCCTGTCCCTAACACCCCGCAGCACTTGTGCCATTTATTTTCCTATTTAAGCCAGTCTTGCCAGGGTAAGGTGAAATCTTAAGCTGGTTTTATTTCACATCTCCTTAATTATTAGTGATGTTGAACACTTTCTTAATTATTCCAGCCATCTCACTTCTTCATTTGTGAAGTCTCTGGTTCAGCTCTTTACTCTCAGTCTTTGGATTGAGTCATTGGTTTTCTTCCTCCTTTGTTTTTTTGATAATTTATGGTATTCTGGATGTTTAAGTCCCTATCAGATGATCACTAGTGAAGGTTTCCCTCCCACTCTGTGGGTTTCTCTTCACTTCTTTGTTTTCTTTCACTGTACAGAAGCTTTTTTTGTTAAATGAGTCCCACCCCGTGTCTATTGTTCACCTTGTTTCCAATGCAGTTTTCTGTCTTATTTAGAAAGTTTCTTCCTACACCCATATTTTGCAAGTTACTGCTGACATTTTCTTCCATAATTTTCCAAGGGTTTCCTGGTTAGACGTTGAGGTCTTTGATCCATTTGGAGTTGAGTTGTACATGGTGAAAGGTAGGGTTTCAGCTTCATCCGCCCTCTGTAAGTGATGATCAAGTTTTGCCAGCACCATTTTGCCTGAAGAGTGTCTTTTCCTCCATTGAGTCTTCTTGCATGCCCCTTGTTCAAATATGAGGTGGCTGAAATTACATGTGCTCAGGTTTGGATCTTCAGTATTTGTTCCATTGATCAATGGGTCTATTTTTTGTGCCAGTACCAGGACGTTTTTTTTATTACTATTGCCCTGTACCATAGTTTGAAGTCTGGTATGATTTTCCCCCTGTGTTGCTCGGTTGGCTTAGGGTTGCTTTGGTTTCCTGTGGTCTTTTGTTTTTTCCATGTGAATCTTCCAACCAAGAGCATGGGATGTTTTTCAATTTTCTAGTATCTTCTTCAATCTCCTTCCCCTCAGGGGATTTAAATTTTTAAAGATCATTGGTATCTTTTGGTTAGGTTTGTTCCAAGGTATTTTTTTGAGGCTATTGTGACTATTGTGAATGGTAGGATTTCCTTGTATTCCTTCTCCATTTGTTTGTTGTTGGAGTAAAGAAAGGCTACTGATTTTTCTAGGTTAATTTTGTATTCCAGGACTTTACTGAAACTCTTGATCACTTCTAGGAGTCTCTTGGTGGAGGTTTTTTGCATCCCTTAGGTAAATTATCATATTATCTGCAAAAAGGAATAGACTGACGTCCTCTTTTCCAATTAGTACTCCTTTAATATCCTTTTCTTATCTTACTGCTCTAGCAAGCATTTCAAGCACCATACTGGAGAGGAGTGGAGATAGGGCCAGCCTTGTTGGGTTCTTGATTTTTAAGGAGAATGCTTCTAGTTTTTCCCCATTTATGATGATGGCTTTGGCTTTATGTTGAGGAATGTTTATTTGGTGTGCTGTGTGCTTCCTAGATCTATATAGGTATGGCTCTTCTTAATTTGGACAACTTTTCTTCTATGATGCTATTGAAGCTTCAGTCTAGGCCATTGACCTAGGAGTCTTATCTTTCTTCTATTACCATAATTTGTAATATTTTTATGGTATCCCAAATCCCTTGTATATTACTTTCTTGTGGATTTTTTTTTTAATTTATATGGAGTGGTCCAGTTCCTCTACTTTGTTTTCTTGTCCAAATAGTCTGTCTTCCACTTGATCCATTCTACTAGTAAAGCTTTCTCCTGAGTTTTCTAACTGGGTTATTGAGTTTTTCAATTCCATATTCATTTCAGCTGGACTTTCTTCAGTACTTCTATCTCTTTACTGGATTTGATTTTCAAATCCTGAATTGTTTTCACCATTTCATCCATTTCATTCAACCATGTATTGATGTTTTCTTGGACTTCACTGAGGGGTTTGTATGTGTCTCCTTTAAACTCTTTGAATCCTTAATCTGTTTATGATGGTTCTTTTAAGTTCTATATCCTGGAGCTCATCTAGGTAAATCTCATTTTAGAACATTTTTATACGATTATTGCATTGGAGGGGGTGTTTGGGTTGACCTTTCATATCTGTGTTTTTGAACTGTACTCCAGCATATGGGCTTCTTTTGTTGGTCATGTGTCTAATATAAGATTCTAGACTGCCTCTGGAAGTTTGGTTCTGATTTCGTTGTTGCCCAAGCTTAGTTGATTTCAGATCAGGTATGAAAAGACGGTGGGTCAATCTCATTAAGCATCCTTTTGATCTTCAAGTTCATTTAAATCTCCTAGTCTTCTTTCATCTTTGACAAAATTTTCCTTTAAATCTCAATATAGCCTTTTGCATATACCTACAAAAGCACCAAACGATCTTAAGAGTCACCAAATATCTCATGCATCACTAGAATCTATTGCTGAAAAATCTAGCCTGTTTCCCCAAATCATTAGTGAATCATGGTGTGTTTATGTGGATAAGAGCATGCAAGCTGAGACACATTCAATACAATTTGTTCCACTTTAGACACTTCTATTTTAGCTTACTCCATCATAGTTTATAACACAGTGTTTTGTGCTTTATAATCATTCCGTAATTACTTTGTGGAAAATGGTCATGGTGAAGACAAATGTAATTCTTTAATAGAGCAACAGATGATTTCAATTTAAAGGCTATGATATATTGAAACATCCATATTAAACATGAGCTTTGATTTGGAGAGGATTGCAGCTTGTTACTGAAACATTATAGGTTTCGTGTTTTGCATATTTATTCTCAAGTCCATTTCCCTTCATCTTTTGTCTCCAGAAATTTTAAACTCATTTGACTACATAAAGACCTTTGAATTTCTCATTTTTTCATCCAGTTCTGACATAAACACATACGAATCAGAATTTACCATTGGATTCATAATGCTGCCAAGCACCTGTCACAATAATTTTCAGTGACTTTACATATATGAAAACATAGATGAATTGCAGAGATTGAAATCAGTGATCCTTATTTTAGTGCATAAAGAATGAGTGTGTGCCCCATGACGAATCATCCAGGAATGTGCACTAGAGACATCAGGGATACAGGGGAAGCAGCTGGTTTTTGGCAACAAAAGTAACAGCATCTGGAGCATCTGTTCAGATAGGCTGTACTGAGGTGCCCTGGTTCTCCCCTGTGACTTCACTAAGCACCTTATCCCTGACTATCACATGAAAAGTGCCATGGCTTATTTCTATCTGGACTACAATGTGACTGTTAATGACTTGTGTTTACCAGCCCATTAAAATATTTATACAAGACTTTGTCATGACCCAACAATGAAACACCATACCAAAACAGCAGTCCCTTCAACAAATGGGAATTTTTTCTTCATATTAGCAAATGAGGACTGATACAGTAACTACATTACCATCTGGGACTTTGATTGCTTTTGCTCCTGCCTCATGATTTTTGTATATGGTACAATCTTCATTTCTAAGTTTCAAACACCCAAAAGCAAGTAGAATAAGCAGTGTCAAAGTTTACCCAGCCATCTATCCTTAAGAAAATTCCCAAGAAGAGGCTTGGGAGGCAGTGATTGCCACACAGGCATGCGGAACTCACTTGGATCATCAGCACTCATGTAAAAAGCTGAGCATGGTGGCATGTGTTTGTAGTCCCAGAGTTGGCAGAGAGACTACAATCTCCCCAGGACTCTTTTTCTAGCCAGCCTAGCTGAATTGGCAAGCCCTAGGTCTCAAGTAAATAAGGTTAATTGCTCCTGTGGAACAAGACACAGGTTTACCGCTGGCCTCCACACACAGGCCCACACCTGTGCGTGCACACACACACACACACACACACACACACACACACACACAAAGACAAAATTTCACAGATGCTTCTGTGCACTCAAACTTACATCCCTTGGACCATAAGCAGGTCCACATGACCCTGACTAATTGCAAACACCATCCTCATCAGTCAACTATGTGCCTTGACAAAACTGAGAATTACAGAGGACATAGATTACTGGATGAGAAATTGGTGGTTAAAATATCTAGAATCAGAGTAGATTACAAGTCAAAGAATCTTTCAAAATGAGTGACATTGGAGCAGAGGTTCTCGGAGAAGGCCAATGCTGTGGTGCATGCAATTGCTGTTGGCCTACAAATCAATACATCTGAACTTCAGAGTTCTCTTGTAGCATTTCTTCAGCTCTCAAATATTATACATTGTTTTTAATGCCACAAGTTTCATAGGTATAAAATACTCTCCAATCAATAAGTGGCCAGAATCTCTTGTTGGATTTATTTGGCTCCATATCTTTGCGTTTGGTCAAAGAAATACATATCAGAATGCTTTCCATCACCAACACCAGGATTCGTTTTTAAAAATGAATGCCAAGGAACAGGAAGGTTGAGTTGGGTGATAAATTGAGTTTGGGAATGAGAAATTTAGAGGTTGGGTCGATGACAATAAACTGACAGTCTCCTAGCCCTTCGCTTTCCTATTCCTAATTCTCCATCATTCAAGCTCAGGCCAATTAGTCATTGTACACTGGAGTATAAGCCAGCCAAGCCCAATGCCAGCCTAAAGCTCTAATCAGACAGTGCGGAGAAACAAATGGCTCTGCTAAACATAACATGACAGTTCCAATAATATTGTAAGATCATACAACTATAGTTTCATCACTGAAGCACTTGCCAGAAAGCAGAATCAAACCTCTTAGCAATCATCTGTGTCGTCATTTTGAACAGTCACAGACTACGAATCTCATCTTTTCTCCTTTAAGATACAAAGCATATGTTTTATAAAAGAGGACAGGCCTTTCACACTGGTTTGTAATAAAAAATATTGACAGATTCTTTAGCTTTTCCATTCAGGGTTATCTGTCATTTATTTTGTTTGCTTGTATTTAATGTTTTTGGTCTTTTTGAGACAGAGTCTACCTTTAGTCCCAGTCAAGGCTGGCCTTGAACTCACAGAGATCTGCCTGCCTCTGCCTCCCAAGTGCTGGGATTAAAGGCGTGCACCACCATTCCTGGCTTAATTTTTAATTTTTAATGTGCTAAATACAACTGGGAGAGTTTCTGCACTAGACTTTGAGAATAACTCCACCTCACAGAATGTCACAGTGTTCCCTGTCCTGTGCCAGCATCTCAGCATACACTGCATGACAGCCTCACAACTGGATGACAAAGATCCTGATTCTGTACTCCTTACTTATTTTGTTGCTAAGACAAAATAACTATCAAAAGCAACATAAAGAAGGAAAGATCTGATTTTGCTCGCAGTTCAAGGGTCCAGTGCATCACTTCAAGGAAAGGAAAGTAACAGGAATGTTGGACATCTCGTCACCTTGTGTCTGCAATTACACAACAGAGACACATGAATGTTGGAGACTCACTTATTTTCTCCTTTTTATTCTGTCCAGGATCCCAACCCATGAGATGGTTCCAGACACTTTCAGAGTGGGCTTCCCAGTTCACTTAAACCACTCTGGAAACATCCTCATAGACACGCCCAGAGGCTGATCCTCAAGATTTTAAAGCCCATCAACACCCTATTGGAGAAAATTTTTTCTTTAATCCCACCAAATGGATAAATAAGAGTAACTATCACAAGGACTTTCTATTGAAACACATCCAACCCAACTGTTTGCAAAAGGAAAGCCAACTTCACTTAACAGGCTGGTAGTCAATCTCCTACATGACCCCCAATAGCCCAAATCTGTTTTTATTCAAGCCCTGTTATGGTATGGTTAGAAAATGGAAAATATTTGGAGGAAGTAAAACACTGGACATGTCTGTAAGGATGCACTGTCTTCCTGTCTATCATGAGGTTAGCTATCTTTACTAGTTTCTGCCACATGGTCCCATAATACTGGTATTCTACCTCAGCAAGTTCCCAGAATGAACATAACCCATACCTTGTGGATATATGACATTGTGAGCTAAGAATAAGTCTTCCTCTCCCCCTTAAGTTATTTATGACTATTTGTCACCATGACAGAAAGCACAACTCACTTTAGCCCCATGTTAATATCCTTCCACAATAAGCCAAAGTGAGTCTAATGATCACTAAAGCACAGCAGGAGTGATAGTTTATGGCTTTCAAAGTTAGGCTAGAAATTATTTTACGCCCCTGTTGTGTGGATTGCTCATGTTAGTAGAAACCAGGTAGCATACCGTAAGGACACCCAACCCAGCCTATGGAGAACTGTAACCTCCCTGCCTCAGCCTGCCGGCCACAGTAGTCAGCAACCATGAGGGGAATCTCCAGCCTCAGCCAAGCCTTCAGATTTGTTATAGCCTATACTGATGATACCTGGCTCTGCCTCATGAGAGCCGCCAGGCCAGAGCAATCTAGCTAAGCTGCTCCCAAGTTCCTTATCCACAGCAAAAGTGATAATGTAACACATTTATGTTATTTGCAAGTCTTTACATCTAATGGCAACAGAAAACATACTGGGAGATAATGAATATGCATGCAATCATAAAAAATCCTCCTCACACGTTTGGCTATTGACTGATTCCCATAAGGAAAGATAATGGCCTGTGTCTGCTTTAAAATACTGGTTCAAATAGCAATGCATACATACACACATATCAAGTATAATCAGACTGACCATTTTACAATAATGAACCAAATTGCATTGAGCATTCTAGTAATGGTAGAATGAGATTAATATGGCATGACTAATATCACTCGACTAATGCCACAGTTTTTGCCTTTTCCCATCCTCATGACTCTCAGAAGCACTAATTCCATGATGTCATCTTTTAAAATAGTCATGTTGGGAGGCAGAGGCTGGCAGATCTTTGTGAGTTCAAGGCCAGCCTGGTCTACAGAGTGAGTTCCAGGACAGCTGGGGCTACAGGGAGACCCTGTCTTGAAAAGACCAAAAAAAAAAAATAATAATAATAATAAAAATAGTCATGTTGGCCTATTGAATCAAAGAAACAATATAAAGTTTAAGAACCTGTACTTTCCTCCAGTCAACTTTAAAGTTTCCAGTCTCTGGAAATATCTCTCATTTATTTAGATGTCTTCATGCATCTGCCACATCTAAGCCACTTGTTTCTCTCTTGTTTGGGAAAAAGATAATCCATTTTCTCAGGCAGTATGTGCCCATATTTAGTGCTCAAGACTGCCACCTCCTGGACACTTAATCCATTGTCAACATGAGATCTGTTCACAAATGTCAGTTCCTTTTTATAAAAAAAAATTATGTAAAAAAAAAAAAATATGTGAGGGAGTGTTTGGGGATGGGGTGTACACATAATTATCAGATTCCCCGGAGCTGGAATTACAGTTTGTGGTGGGGGCTGGAATCTGAAATCCAGTACTCTAGAAGAGCACAAGCACTCCTAAATGATGAGGCATTTTTCAAGCCTCCCTCAGTGTTTATCTAAGAAAAGAAGAGTCTTCTATTGTTACACAATTATGTTCATGTTTTAGACCTCTAAGTTTGGTTAGCCAATAAGCTCTTATCCTACTGACACATTATCATAGGGCTTAAATAGTAATTGACAGATGAATAGAGGATTTCTATATAGTTTCTCTCAAAATTATGTTCTTTCTGAAGTCATCTAAGGATCTGACTTGGAACAAAACACTTGTTCTCAAAATCATCATCTAAAATAAATGCAGTCTAGTAGATTTACTGTTATAAAATGTAGAGAAAAAATAATTTCCTATTAGAAAGTAAAATTATGCTACACATGATGGCACATGCCTTTAATCCCAGCACCCAGGAGAAAGAAGCAAGCAGATCTCTATAAGATGAGGCCAGCCTGGTCTATAAAGAATGTTCCAGGCCAGCTGGTGCAACAGGGAGACTCAGCATCAAAAGAAAAAAGAAAGTTAAATTATGCCACATAAAATATTCAGTGTGCTTGTTTACCGATATCTATATATATATATATCTATATCTATCTATATATATCTATATACACACTGTATGGTTGCTCTATATCCTTGAAAGTTGAACTCCCCAAAACCCCCAAAAAAAAAAAACTCATCCTTAACTGGGCATGTTTGCACACACCCTTTAATCCCAGCACTTCAGGAAGCAGAGGCCGGGGTTCTTCTGTGAGTTCAAATCAAGCATGGTCTACATTAGTTAGTTCCAGGCTACCTTCAGGTTACACGGAGACACTGTTCAAAAGAAAAAGAAGAAAAAAATGTCATGCTGAATGGTTTATGGCTTCTTTGCTACATTTCAGCTATGCTCTTGAATAAAATACTATAAGCTCTGAATACTGTGATTCCTTGTCAAATGTCCATCTAAATCAGTGTCCTTTATCCTGATTTCTTTTTGAAATAAGCTCCTATATCTGATTCCATTTATAATTTATCCGTGTTTCCCATTGTCTTTATTTTCATCATGTGTGCTTAAGTACATTATCACACACATACTGTCAATGAATTCATTCATAAATACAAAGCCTTCCTTTCTTTTTTATTAGTTTTACTTTTTTATGTTTATGAGTGTATTGCCTGCATGTATGTAAGTGCAACCATGCTGTACAATGCCTACAATGGTCAGAAGAGGGCATCAGATCCCCTGGAACTGGAGTTATGGATTGTTGTTAGCTGCCATGTAGGTGCTAAGAACCTAACTTCTGTCTTATGCAAGAACAACCAGTGCCCTTAACTACTGAGCTATCTCTCCAGCCCTATGACATTTTTTTCCTATGAAATCCAAAACAGTTCCTGGGAGCTAGAAGGTGAACAGGACACACTTGTGTTGCAAAAGAAAACTTTTTAAACTAATATAGTCACAATGGAGATGAAGTGTTATTGAGCTCTGGTAGACAATTATGTACGTCCCCTTTTTTTTGTTTTTGCACTCCTTTTTTTTTCCCACCTTTTTTTTTTTTTCCCCCCTTTTTTTTTTTTTTTTTTTTTTTTTTTTTTTTTTTTTTTTTTCTTTTTTTTTTTTTCTTTCATGCAGTTCTAAATACCTTAATAAAGACCATGCTTCAAAATTGTCTGAGTGTATGACTTAATTTTCTACATGGAAATGTCAACAACTCTGCTACATACAGATATACCCATTGTCCTTTCAGCAAACAACCTACCAACAACAATGCCATGTTTATCAGGCATATTTTCTTCCTAATCACTCCACCCAAATCAAATACATATTGAAAAGGGGGAGAGAGAGCTTTTGAATGGCAGCTTCTCACAGGATACATAAGTTGGTAGCTGTTTAATTAAATCTCATTTCAAAATTTTTTTAACTTTTTTATATTATTCAACTGTTATTATAAGATCTTTCAGAAACCATAATATGCATAATTAAGAAAATCCAATGTAGCTTACAAACATTACTAGTGGTCCCCAGTGTCCAGCTACAGCTTCTGGAAACTCCTGTTAGAAAAATACTGATGATCAGGCATGCAAATTCAGTAGCATAAACAAACTTCAGAACCCCTTTTTAAATTTTTATCGTATTTTATTTGTTTGTAACAGGGTCTCAATCTATAATTCAAGTTTACTCACACCTCAATATGTAGCTCAGGCTAGACTTTAATTCACACCAATCCTCCTACTTTGTCTACCAAATATTAGGATAAGAAGCATGAGCCACCACACCCAGCTTAGATCCCTCTTTAAAACTATCTTTTCCTCTAGAATGTCATCTAGTTGAGTTGAGGGCTTCAACTTCATCCCATCAAGACTGAAATATTATAGCAATATAAAAAAAAATTCTCCAGAGTACATACATCCTTCAACCATTCAATATGCAGTACTACAACAGACAGACTATTTAAGAGCTGATGCTTAACCAGGCTGGTGTGGGGGAGAGTGGACAGGGGCTGACAGGGAGCCAGCTTGTGAACCGTATGCAAATGGAGTAACTTGAAGTCCAGCCAGGCTGCTCCTCTCAGTCTGCCTTTCCCTCTGGCCTGCTGCACAGCTGTCACTGCTGAGCAGCTGCCTTCCCTGTGCCAACCAGGGAATGCCTATATATATATTATATATCTATATATATACATATTATCTATATATATATATATATTTATATATTTCCCATTGAGTCTGTACTTGCCCACATGCATGCGCAGGACCTGGGATTTCACATCCTTATTTTTCATTCACCACCCCGTGCTGCTCACTTAATTTTAGCAGTGTGGATTGGAAGAATTGTCCATTTATATTCTTAAAAAGCAAGAGAGGCCATTAGGCTTGCTCACATATTTGAATGCCCCTTTCCAAAAACAGTGTGAGCTATCTGGTTTGATGGATTTTTGGAGTTGCAATCTTTGACATATAAAATGTCATACAGAGACTAAATCCTAGGACTGAGTTATTTGGAAGTGGAAAAAAAAAAACCACTAACAGTAGGGGAAAAAAACGCTTTCCACTTGGAATGTATTTCTTAATGATTAATGCTTATGAAAAACAACGGGTTCTATTATACAGAAAAATAGCAGCTGGCAGGAACAGAACTCCACATGTATTACATTTCCTATTTATCCTAGCTGCCCAGTTCCTCCTCCTCACCTTCTCACCCCATCAAGGGAAGTGTTTAAGTCAGATGAAGGGAGAAACCCAAACAATTTTGTTCTTTACTCAACCCTGTTGTTAACTATTTTCCTCCTCTTTTCCACAATAACAAATCAATGCATGAAAACATGTCATAGATAGTTTGCTTTCTGCTTAAGATTTGGAACAAAAAAGCTGAGGAAAGCTGAGAGAAAAAGGAGAAAATGAGGCACAGAAGGGCAGAAGAATCCGAAAGCAGCAGAAAGTGCTATGAACACCAATTCCAATGAGGAAACGTCATTTCCAAGTGGCACCAACCACACCATTTCCAAGAAATACCCAACACCCTTTGCTGCATCTCACATTTATTTTTTTTACAAACCCACTTTAGAAACCACACTATTAAAAAAATGGCAGATTAGAGGTTGCCTCTGTGTAACATGGTGAAGGAGAAAAGTCAAAATAAGAAAGAGAGGAAGAACACTGGACAGTTACGAGCCCACAGAGCAAATGATGGGGTAAATGAAAAAAAAATTATCTAGGAGCAAACCTGACCAAATACACCAAAAATCTCTACAACGGACATTTTAAATCCCTCAAGAAGGAGATTGAGGAAGATACCAGAAGATGGAAAAACTTCCCATGCTCGTAGATTAGAAGAATCAATATAGAAAAAAATGACCATCCTACCCAAAGAAATATACAGATTCAATGCAATCCCCGTTAGAATCCTTATGAGCTTCTTCACAGACCTAGAAAAAAAATCCTAAAGTTCAGATGGAGAAACAAAAGACCCCAGATAGCCAAAGCTACCATGAGCAAAAAGAGCAATACGGGAGGGGAGGGAATGCCATACCCAACTTCAAACTGTATTACAGCTATAGTCATAAAAACAGCCTGGTGTTGGCACAAAAACAGGCCTATAGATCAATGGAACAAAATTGAGGATCCAAACCTGAGCACATTCAATTTCAGCCACCTCATATTAAATAAAAGGGCCAAGAAGACTCAATGGAGGAAAGACAGAATCTTCAGCATACTGTGTTGGCATAACTGGATCACCACTTGTAGAAGAATAGAACTAAACCCCTACCTCTCACCATGTACAAAATTCAACTCCAAATAGAGCAAAGACCTCAATGTGAAACCAAAACTCTGAAAATGATAGAAGAAAAGTTGATAGTAACCTACAAGACATAGGCATAGGAAAAGACTTTCTAAATCAGACAACTGTGCAAAAAATAAGGTCAACAACTGACAAATGGGACCTTATTAAACTCAAAAGCTTCTGTACATCAAAAAAAAATTAATGAAGTGAAGAGAAAACCCACAGAGTGGGAGGAAACCAATACATCTGATAGAGCATTAAAATCTAAAGTGTATAAACTACACAAAAAACAAAGGAGGAAGAAAAAAATGACCTACTCAAAAGAGCGGAACAAAGACTTCACAAATGAAGAAGTAAAGATGGCTGAGAAATATCTTAAAAAGTGTTCAACATCCCTAATAATTAAGGAAATGCAAATTAAAACCATCTTAAGATTTCATCTTACTCCAATAAAACTAGCTATTATCCAGAAAACAAAGGATAGCAAATGCTGGAGAGGTTGCGGGGAAAGGGGTACACTCATCCACTGCTGGTGGGAATGAAAACTCATGCAACCCCTATGGACAGCTGTGTGGAGAACTCTCAAGAAACTGAAAATGAGTCTACTACCTGACCTAGTCATACCACTCCTGGGTATATACACACAAGACTCATCCTGTCACAGAGATACATGCACATCTATGTTTATTGCAGGTCTCTTCACAATAGCAAAGAGGTGGAAGCAACCCAAGTATCCTTCAATTGATGAATGGATAGAGAAAATGTGGTACAGCTACACAATGGAATTCTATGCAGTGGTAAAGAAAGATGACATCATGAACTTTGCAGGTAAGTGGATGGAACTTGAAGGCATTATGCTAAGTGAAGTAACACAGACCCATAAAAACAAATGATGAATGGTACCCTCATCCCTCATTTGTGGATGCTAGCACCAAATCCATAGTTGAAAGGCAAGCTGAGAAAAGTTAATGTTATATTTCTTTTTATCTGAAGGTGCCTATGCTGTTATAATGTGAATTATTTAATGGGTTCTAGAATTAACTGACAACTTATTTTCACACTTCGTAATTGTGGTATGTATGTAGGTTATGTATTCATATACTAGAGTCATATAAAATTGAAGGGAAAAATATGAACTCTTAAACATATTTTGGAATTAGCATACAGTTCATTTTCAAAGGTTATAATTTCAGTATATATGTGACCTATATATAGGCATACTTTGGAGCAATCCAAATGGGAGGGAACAACAACAACAAAAAAAAACTGGATCAAAGAACTGACTGAAACAGTTAACTTCTGCCCAAACAATAAACCTCTGCAGAGAAAAACTTTAAAAACTTTAAAAAGACTGAGAAAAATATGCAAGATATGTATGGCAGAATGCATAAACTGGGGTGGGGTGGGGGGTATGGAAAAGGGAGTGTGTCTAAATTGGACTGAGAAATGATTTATGAAACACAGAAAACACTAATAAAAATATTTTATAAAAAAAAGAGAGAGAGATCTTGGCCGGGCGTGGTGGCGCACGCCTTTAATCCTAGCACTTAGGAGGCAGAGGCAGGTGTATCTTTGTGAGTTCAAGGACAGTCTGGTCTACAGAGTGAGTTCCAGGACAGCTGGGGCTACAAGGAGACCCTGTCTCAAAAATACCGAGAGAGAGAGAGAGAGAGAGAGAGAGAGAGAGAGAGAGAGAGAGATCTCAAAGGACAACTCTGTAAAAAGAGGTCAAACTAAGCACAGCCTACACATGACTCCCTGGCAGGGGGAATAGAGGCAGAAAGTTCATAAGAAAGGTAAGCTATGCAGCCCTGGTGAGAAAGGACTAGCAGTTCTAACCACAGGAGGGGGTCACAACTCTTGCCACTTATCCAACACAAGGTTTGTTGAGACAGTGCCTTGTCCAAAGGACTGATAGCCATGGAGAAGGGATTTTGTCACACACACACACACACACACACGTACACACAAGTTAAAGGGTTATAGCAGGCAACAACCTCAGAGAAAAGCTATTGTTTAAAATTGAGCCAACCTGGGAGCCTGAGAAGAGGGGACAATCACAAACAAAATAGACTGAAGTCAACCTGCCAGTGCTCCAGGGTGAGAGACAACCATGGAAGCAGACATGGAGAATAGGAAGGTCACATGGTATATTCATTGCTGTGATAAAATATCACCATCAAAAGCAGTATATACAAGAAAAGAGTTCACTCTGACTTTTGTTTCCAGAGGGAGAGACCATAAGGGTGATGGGGACATGGCAGCAGGCAGCCAGGGCAAGAAACTGAGCAATCAAATCTCAACTGCACATAGGAAGCAGAGATAAGAGGAAGTGAGCTGAGGCTATAAAACCTCAGAGCCTGCCTGGCCATCATGATGTCCAACCACAAGGCTCTGGATTCCAAAAGACTCATTCCTTCCCCCTAAACAGTGTCACCAACTGGAATCCAAGTGTTCAAACACATGAGCCTATGGAGGATATTTCTTATTCAAACCACACTACATGGTGACAAGCTAAAAAGTGCAGGTGGCATGAGACTGCACTCAAGCAGTGAATTCTATGGGAGATAGCTGCAGCCTTGGCAGATAGTAGAGCTCAATAGACAGTAAATTGGGAGTTTGATATCACCAAGCCTCAGGTCAGTGAGTGGATCGACTTCTGCAAAAACATGTCCTTTGAGGGTTACTGCTGCAGAGACTGAGAACTGTGAAGTTCCAAAAGACTTTATGAGACCATAACCACATTACTCTTGTAAGGTGGTTAGTACTTAATGGATTTTAAAAGTAAAAAGGCCTTCTTGTCTTCAATTCTTACTGGCAAGTGCATCAACTCTGTGGCTGCCACCACTTTTGGCACTCCTCAAAGACATGAGACACAGCTTTTTAACCTTCCAATATGAACTGAGGACTCATGTCTCTCCAAGAATCCTCCAAACCTTCAATGCCAGATGGGGACTACTGAGATACCCAGCTTGTGGACTAAATAGCTAAGGGGATGTCAGCCTCATCAGAATATAGACTGCCATTGTTGGACTACCTGGGCTGTATCATGGAGGTCGGTGCAGGGGAATCAAGACAGGATGCGTGCTTACTGGACTTCATTTGGGGGCCACGGGAGGAAAAGACCCTCATGTGGAGCAAAAGTGCAGGATTGATAGTTGTTTGGGATTGTCAAGGAGAAACTTTCAAGCACTTCATTAAGGAAAACATGACAATTTTTAGGAAAAAAAATCCTACAATTCAAGTGATATGTGTATGTATATATATATATATATATAATCATCAAAAAAAAAAAAAAAAAAAAAAAAAAATTATTATATATATATATATATATATAATATATATGTATATATGCATATGTTGGAGCTGTACAGATTGGAGGGAAAAACACCAACAAAAGAACTGAACAAAATTCTGAAAGACTCCGATAAAGATACAGGACATATATGCCCAGAATGCAGGGACTCGGATGGGTTGGCGTGGGGGGCATGGGAAGTGGAAAAGGGAAGTGATCTAGATTCGATTGAGAAATAATATATGCCTATGAAAAAGTTTAATAAAAATTATTTATAAAAGAAAAAAGTAAGAAGGCCTGCTGCCATACATGTCTGTATCTTTTTCTGAGTCTTTTTACTTTTTTTCTATTACAGAGGCTGTTGTTTATTGTTTTGGGTTGAAGTTTCCTGTTTCAGTCAGTTCTTTTGTCCCAGTCCTTTTGTTGTTGTTGTTCCTCACTTGTATTGCTCAAACATATGCCTATACAACCATCACATATCAAAATTATGACATCTGAAAATCAACTGTATGGTTAATTCCAGTAATATTTCAGATTCACATTTTCCTTTTTTTAACTTTTACCATTACTCTAAAATATGCATATAAAAAACCCCCACCCATATACCAAAATACAAAGAGTGAAATCACTGTGGTAGGTTAATTTCAGAGCCTGTTAAGGGATTTACATTATAAGCGCATACCGTTGCTTTCAGATAAAAAGAACTATTAACCTTAACATTGCTCAGCTTGCCTTACAAGTAGGGCTTTGGTTCTAGCATCCACAAATGAGGGATGGCATGATAACATTCGTCTCATTGTTTTTCTGAGGACTGTTTTACTTCACTTAAACATAATGGCTTTGGTTCCATCCATTTACCTGCAAAGTTCAATCGACCATCGAGGTATAATCGATGTGGTTGAAAACATAAAAAATTGAATGGCAATGATCCCTCTAATTGCTGGATGGATTTGGAAATTGATTGCGAGTTTTCATGGGAAAAAAATGATGCTTTTCTTTTTTTTTTTCTTTTTTTTTTTTTCCTTCTTTCTTCTCTCTTATCTTTTCTTTACCACTGCATAGAATTCCATTTGTAGCTTGTACCACATTTTTCTTTATCCATTGTTGGACGAGGGTCACTTGAGTTGGTTTCAGCTCTTTGCTATTGTTGAAGAGAGCTACAATTACAAACATGGTGTGCATATATTAGTGATACATCTGACAGAGATTAACATCCAGAATATTAAAACCAAACAAAAAAAAACAAAAAAAAAAAAGATAAAAAAAACAAATGGATCTCAATATATAGTGAAGTAAAGAGCGAAACAGAACACTTCACCACAAGTGAGGAAGTAAGATGGTCTGAGAAATAGCTTAACAATTAAAACCACTTTAGATTTCATCTCACTCTAATAAACGGGCTAGGATCAAAAAAGAAAAAAAGATACCAAATGCTGGAGAGGGTGGGGAAACGGGGGAAACACTCATCCAACTGCGTTTTTGGGTTGGGAAGTAAACTCGTACTACAACCACTAGGTGTGGAGAACTCTTAAAGGCGTTAAAAGGGGGCTGGAGAGATGGACTAGGTTAGTTTAAGAGCACAGACCGCCTGCAGAGGACCCCGGGTGTCGATCACCCAGCACCCACCCATGGCAGAACCGAAACCATACCGAAAACTCCAATTCCAGAGGAACTACAGTTCCAGGGGACATCCAACACCCTCTTCTGAACTCTCCGCAGCATGATGCACGGTGACAACAGGTGCCTACATGTGCGACAGGTACATTCATACACATACAAAATAAATTAAAAAAAAATTTTTTAAAGGACTCTTAAAAAGGAACTCTCCGGGTGTATACCCACAAGAATCATCCTACCACAAATATATACACACAACCATGTTTATTGCAGCTCTCTTCACAAATCTTTCTTATGTAGAAATGGAATGTTAATCACAGAAACTGACAATTAGCAAACAGGCAGATAATAAGGGACTACAGAGTAATTACTCCTGAATTTGATCCATATATCAAATTTTTGCCTCCAGAGGATCAGGGATAATTACAGAAGAGGTGGGTATAAAAATTATAAGAGCCAAAGGTGGTGGATGACCACAAGGAAACAGAGCCTTCCAGATAGCTGGGATATCATTTGAAGATAGCATTTGAACTCTCAACAATTGTGACAGCATGGGGTAAGTGTCAGACAAGCTCAAGCCAGACAAATCCCACCATAGATGTGGGAAAGTGTGGAAGAAACACTGTGTAGGAATGAAACTTTGCCTGGATTGAGGCAAGAACCTGTAAAACCTGTCCCAAAGAACCTCCAACAGTTATCTGATATCTCTGTGGGCATTCAGTTGTCTTTGTGAATTATCTATAGCTCCAGAAGGTCGGGATATTGCAGTATTTTCTTGCCTCATCTATCTCTGCAAAGTTCCAGAGCCAGATGGCCCCTTCCCTTGAGGTATTGAGCAAAATGTCACACTTCTCATTTACTGGTTGCACAAACAGGAGCTCTGCAGCCCCCTAGTAGGAGCCAAGGAGGCTGACCCTTCCCTTCTGCCTGCCTCCCACTTCATTGCCCAGAGCACAGTAGGCTTTGGTATATAAACACACTGCTGGCATGAATAAATGAGAGTCTATGTCCCAGACCTTCACCCGCTGAGTCTGTGTCTCTTTTCCCATTGGGTAACTTTCTTGTGGTCCCTTCCCCCCCTCCTTCCTAGAGCTAAGCCTAAAGACTTTCGGCCTGCAGGCAGGAGACAGCCTTGAAGCTTGCAGTCCAGCCTGGTTCTAGGAGGGAAGAGTATTGTGTGGATTGCAGCCATGCATGAATTAAAGGACCAACAGACAATAGAAATGACCCACAAGCCTTGCCAGAATAACTATTGGAAACTGATGGCTGCTGAGAAGAGGAGAGTCTGTCTCTTTTAAGGGTGTGACTCTTGGTAAGTTAAATAGGCTCCAGTGGATGAACCCACATCAAAGGACATTTGTGGATATAATTACACTCTGGAGACCTCGATACATATACACAATAGATTATACAAAATAGTGGAAGGGTGTATAGGAGAGGGGACCCAAACATGATCAAAATATATTGCATGACATTTGCAAATATTTGGTATAAAAGGAAAAACACCTCCCTTCCCATTTTTCCTCTCCTCCCCCTTCATATTATCTGTATTCTCTTATCTCCTTTTAAGATTCCCCCATGATCCTTTTCTAATTTCCTAGCTTCTACAGGTCTTCCATGGTAAACACACAAATATAAAGATCCGATGCCAAGATCCACATATGAGTGAGGATATGCAGCATTTGTCTTTCTGACTCTAGATTACCTCTCTCAGCAATTTTTCCCAGTCCTATCATTTACTTGCAAATTTTATTTCATTTTTCTTTACAGCTGAATAAAATCCTGCTCTCCATAGGTACCACATCCTTGTTATTCATTCATTAATTGATGTCCATCTAGACTGTTTCCATGTCCCAGCTACTGTGATTAGAGCCTCAATGGATGATTAAGTTTCTCTGTAGTAGGAATTGTAGTCATTTGGGCATATGCCCAGGAGTGGTACAGCTGGATCATACCACAGTTCTATTTCTAGCTTTTTGAGGAGCCAGCACACTGATTTCCATAGTAGCTAGACAATTCTACGTTCCTACCAACAGTATATAAGGGTCCTCCTTTCCCCACATCCTCATCAGCATTTGTTGTCTTGATCTTAGCCATTCTAACTGGTGTGAGATTAAATCTCAAAGTAGTTTTAATCTGCATTTCTCTGATGGATAAGGATGATGAACATGATTAAAAATATTTCTTAGACATTCATATTTCTTTTTTGAGACTATGTTCAGTTCTGTAATGCATTTTAACTGGGTTGCTCATCTTCTTGGTGTTTAGAGTTGTTTTTTTTTTTTCTTTAATTCCTTAAGTATTCAGTATGCCACTCCTCTGTCAGATAGCTAGTAAAGATTATTTTTTCCATTCTGTAGGTTGCCTCTTCAGTTGCTGAACAGTGTCTGTGCTGATTTGAATAAGAATGTCCCCCATAGGCTGCAAGTATTTGGACATTTTGTCCTCAGTTGATGGCACTGCTTTGGGAGGTCTTAGAAGGTTTGACCATCCTGGAGAAAGCATGTCACTGGGGCCAGGCTTAGAGAGTACTTAAGCCTTGCTGGATTTCCAGTCACTCTCTGCTTCCTGTGCCTGCTTCAAGATGTGAGCTCCTCTTTCTGCTCTTGCCATCTCTCACCCCCATGGCATAATGGACTGATTCCTCTGAAACTGTAAGTTAGATAAACTCTTCCTTCTATAAATTCCCTTGGTCATGGTGTTTTATCGCAGCAGTAGAAAAGTAACAATACAGTTTCTTTTGCAGTACAGAAGCATTTAGATTTCATGGCATGTCAATTGTTGACTGTTGGTCTTATTTCCTGAGCAACTGGAGTCCTATTCATAAAGTGCTTACCCGATCATAAATTTTTTTCTCTATAAGTTACAGAGTTTCTGATTGAACATTGAGGTCTTTGATCCAATTGGAATTGAATTTCATGCAGGATAAGAGATAAGGAACTACTCTAATTCTTCCAAATGTAGATATCCGCTTTAACCAGCATCATTTGTTGAACATGCTGTCTTTTCTCAAGTGTGTGTTTTTGGTCCCTTTGTCCAAAATAAGGTGTCTGTGGGGCCATGAACTTGTGTGGGTCCTCTATTCTATTCCATTGATCAGTGTGTCTGTTTTTATGTATCATGTTGTTTTTATTCCTATAGTTCTGTAGCATAACTTGAAATCAAGAATAATGATGTCTCCAGCAGGGTTTCATTGTTGAGGGTTGTCTTTTCTATCCTGGGTTTAAATTTAACAATATTTTTCCAATTTTTAGGAGAGGCTGCATTGCTCACTCCTTTTCAGAATGCTACTCTCTACCCATCTTCTTTTCTTCTATGATGCTGCTCCTTTATGCTCCCTTTCCCTACACTCTCATTTCACTTCATTGTTACTATTGCTACATTTGCCTTAATTTTTTTTTTAATTTAAGAGCACAGGCTACATGACTTGTGGTATTACTTGTTCCATGGTCACCTTGGTGGTGTATGAGCAAGCTTTGACTATATCCTTTTATCTTTGTGATTCTGCCGCAGTAATTTGTCTTTTTTGATATACTTATTTTTATTTTATGTGTATGAGTGCATTTCCTGAATGTATATAAGCGCACCTGTGTCACACAATTCCCATGGGGGTCAGAACAAGGTGTCAGATCCCCTGAACCTAGAGTTATGGATGGTTGTTAGCCATCATGTGGGTCTGGAAACTGAACCCAGATCCCCTGCAAAAGCATCCAGTGCTCTTAACTGCTGAGCCATCCCTCCAGCCCTGGTAATTTGTGTTCTTATTTGTGGTATTAATGATTGAGTCTTCAAAAGTAGGGAAAAGTGAGCAAAATGAGTGAGCAAATCAGAAATTTGAATCAAAAAGTCTACAACATGGGAAAGAAAATCACCAATAAAATTAAGATTTGGGGAAAAAATAAAAGCATTGGAAATGAAAAATCAACTAAAAGTCCCATAGGAAAGTGTGGGGCCCTCTGTGTCCATGTGCTAGTCATCAGCCTCTCAGCATGCATTTGGCTGTTCATGCACTAAGCCAAGCAGCAAGTGGAGACAGGGAGGGAGAAGATTTGGAGTGGTAGGTGGGCGCAAGCAGATCAAAGAAAGACCTGGGAGTCAGGTTCAATGGGCCAAATAATTCATTTATTGCAGGAGTTCAAGGTCTTATTTGGCAGATTCCTACCAAGAATGGGGGTGAGACACCAAAAGAAGTCCATGTGCACTTTTTACAATACCATTTGTTTATGCTATCTGGAAGAGGTGCCTTTTGGCTCCTTAGATCAAGGTGTGCTTTTAGAAGTGACAGGTTCAGGAGTATTTCCCCCATGTCAAACTCCCCAGGAGATGAGCTACAGGCACCAGAACTTCCACTAGGCAAATGGGGGCAGGCTCCAATTCCCCAGCCTTTGCAGGTTATCAGGACAAAGCTAGCTCGCTTATTGCTCAGCCATCATGGATTACCAGGCCCCATAGGAAAGCATCAAGAAAAGACAGAAGAAAGAATATTAGGGTCAGAGTACAAGGTGAGTATTCATTAATAGGAAAATATAGAAGAAGATAAAAGCAGATGTGAAGAAAAATAGTCATTTCAAAGTTATTTCTCTTATAAAGGCTAGCTTAGAAGGGGTTATCTTAGGTCCTTCTAACAAAATGGGAACTAGGCCATCTTGAAGTTCTGTTGATTACATGCTATCTATCATGAATGACTTCATTCTGGTTTTACCTGATGTCATTGGGATTTAGTGCAAAAGCTCAGTGTAAAACAACTCCCTCCCATAAATTTTATTTCACATTATCAAGCACCTATCTAATTAATTATTTGATTTTGGGCTACACTGATTCCAGAGACGAGAAAGGTTTTCTACACAGCAAGGACTACCATCCTAGCAAACAGCACCTATTTTATCATGTATTTACAGTCTGGATTATCTTCTTTAAAGACTGATAGTAACTTTTTGATGTACGTGGAAAACTAGTTGGTTCAAAAGTGGCTCAAAATTTCAAAAGAGAAATTCTCAGTGGTCAGAGAACTCACTGCTCTTGCAGAGGATATTAATTTGTTTTCTAGCACCCATGTCAGGTGACTTACAACTACCTGTAACTCCAGCTCCAGGGAGATCTGACACTATCTTCAGATTTTCACATGTACCTATATGTAGTATAATGTACACAAACATATAAAAATAAAAATAAGTTATTAGGAAAGAAGTCGTCTGAACCACAGTGAATTCGCAAATGAATTGGGTCTTTTGGAAGATTCCCAGATTTCTCTTGGTGATTTCCTATCTTCCTCTTGTGGTCCTTGGGCCTCGTCTATCTTCTATCTTTAATAGCCAGTTAAATGCTACACTTAATTTCCATTTGAGGTAAGTTAGAAGAAAATTCTCAAGTAAAGACAATGTTTTCATAGAATAAGAGCAAAATTCATGGATGGGCAATAGTTCTTAAAGCAAGCAGTCACAAGTGAAAGAGAATCCAACACGTTTCAAAACAAGAACCTAAAGAAAACATCACTAGATAAATGTAGGGGCAAACCCAGTCATTACAGCTATATGGAAAATAATCCTCAAAATAAAAATTTAAAAGTAAATATTTTTAAAATAAGAAAGTAAACAATATGCTCTCAAATGAAATATCTAGTAACTACATTTTAGAAGGGGTCATCATAAAAACAGATATAGAGATATCTTCCATTTTCCTTTTATTCTTACAGATTATAAATTTATTGAATTTGAGATAAATGCTTTGAAAATGAACACCGACTGAATCCATTTTAGTGGGCTATTCAAGATAGAAAACCATCACTCAGGTCCTTTGGAAAATAATGTAATTCAAGTGCAGAACTAATTCAATAAGAATTTTCAAGAGTCAATATCAGCTACTTAACATGGTGACAGCAGCAAAGCCATTAGTGTTGATTTCACTCCTGTTACTCAGAAGTATTGCTTTGCTAATAAAGTATGGCTTTAGGGGATATTTAGATCTCTTCCCTATAAGCATCTCTCATAATTTATTCCATCTGGAAGATTTGCATTGAGCATAATTTAAAATCTGCAGGCTCTATTCTCTCCTAGTGCTGAAGCATAACTCCCATTAGCACTAATGAAAGCTATCTGTCCATCTCAAGCAAGGCAGCTCTCATAAGTGCTTAAGAACCAAAATGGTTTATGTCCTGTGAGAGAAGTACAGAAGGAAATCTGGATACACTTTAACAAGGTCAAAATGCAAAGTGTGGCTTGATTTCCAAATGATAACATTCCTAAAAATAAAGAAAGACTATGTCAGGTTTCTTTAGCATTAAAAAAAACATAGCAAAGCTCTCAAGGCATCCCACTCACTGGAAACAGGAGTCTCAACTTTGAACACCAAGGATGGAAACATTTCAATCATAAAAGTTTGTAGTCTGGGATTGTCATGCTCACCTTTTCCTTTCTCCTGTTTTTAAGAGCTAGATATCTTTTTTAAAGCTTTATTTTTATTATTTTTATTTGTGTGTGTTTTCTGTGTGTCTATGTGTCTGTGTTTGTCTATGTATCTGTGTCTCTGTATGTCTGCTGGTGTGTCTGTGTCTGTGTGCATCTGTGCGACATGTGGGTGTATGTATGCCTGTATCTCTGTATGTATCTGGGTGTCTGTGTGTGTGTGTGTCTGTGTGTGTGCGCGCGCACGCTTGTGTGCGCGTGTGCGTGCACACATGCATGTGCTTCAGAGTTCAGGACACTGTATTCAGTGGAGCTGGAGTTATAAGCAGCTGTGATCATCTGACATGGTGTTGGGAACTGAACTCAGATCCTCTGTAAGAGGAGTACATGCTCTTAACCACTGAGCCATCTCTCCAATACCACTCTTTCCTTTTCCTGAGGGGGAAAGAGTTTGTATATTTATCCAATGAAAAGTTTTGTCTAAGGTCAGAAGCTCAGTCCTACATGCCTTCCATTAGTCAGATTATTACAAAGTTGAGTTCTCATTTGCATTGTTTGCAAGTTCATGACTAGAAAAAAAAAAAAGTCATCTTCCAACTCCTTTCCATTCCACAGACACTGTGGATTGTTTTTCTGTCCAGAGTTTCTCCACAGAATATTCTCAGTTCAAACTCATAGCAGTCTTTAGCTGTTTACTATGACCGCATTGCCTTGATCTTCCTCTTGCACATTTCTCTGGCCAGTTTGTAAGCTCATCCAGAATATCAAAACCTCCAGATTGCTTCAAGAGTAAATCTATTAAGTCCCATTCTCACCCCTTAAGCAAACAAAGCAGATATGCAATACTTCCTAAAACCACAGAACTAATCCTGAGGAAAAAGAAAGGATTTCTTCATGTTTTGGAATCAAATGTCTGTTTGAAAAACTGGGATGGTTGCCAAGTTTTAATGTGAGGGAAAGTTTGGTTGTCATAACATTATCAGTGAGACTGTGCACTATACAAAACATTGATATAAAGAAATACCACTGTTAAGCACGATTAGCATATTCAGTTGGAAAGACAAATGTAAACACAGATTTCCAATGTTTGCATTATGTACAACTGCAATATTTATCTTTGTGTAGAGTGAGTAAACAGGAACTCAGGGACAGAAGAGCTAACACACACACTGAAGGATGTGTGAATGAATGCCTACAATAGTTTAAGAGGTCTTGTGAATCTTCAAAATTAACTGGTTAGATTCTCTTTAATTTTCTTTCATTACAGCTTGTAGCCATTACGCACTTATGATCTTGCCAAATGGGATGTTTCTGGACACATATGTTTAATAAAATGTGTATGGCCACATTAACACACACACACATACAATTAAAGCAATGTTTTGGTTTCCTCTTAAACTTATACATGCAAGGCACATCAGGAATGCAGATACATACCTATTTTAGCTCTCTACATTATGTTCAGGCACTTAGAGTCTGAGTACACTTAAGGAAAGAACAACAAGGAAGCCTTAGGTACATCAGGAAGAGCTGACAGATAAGTAGGCATGCTTGTCTGGAATTCTTTCAGTGTTATTCTGTACATTTACAGGATGCCAGACACTCAATGTGAGCTATGTTTAATTAGTTTCCTATGCACTGACCCCACAATGCTCAGAATGCACTTACAGATCCCTCTCCAATGTCCAGGCCTCACAGATGCTTCAAGCTTCTAACTCCAACTTGTGTTCCATCCTTTGCATTCCAAATTAGTTTACTGATATTTCATTTTAATTATTTAACAGGGCATATCGAATTCTCCATGAAATTAGGATAGCTATAAATTTCAAGTATACACATATATTCCTGGAGAAATGTAGCATTAGTATTATGCTAAAGTCATGTTTATGTTGAACTGAAATCAGTCAGGGAAGAACAAGAGATCTAGGATTAGAAATATGGGTTCTTATCTACACGAAATTGTTACCACAACCTAATGATATGAAAACTGATATACTAATCACAGGATACCATTCTAAGCCTCACTTTTATTTATCCTTTGAAAATATCATACATGTATATAATATATGTTATCATGTCCACCTCCACTCCTTCCCACCAACTCTCCACAGGCTTTCCCAACTCATCTTCCTCCCAGTCTCCCATATGCCATTTTTTATATAATATACGAGTCCAACTGCTGTACTTATACTCATGAGTGTAGCATCATCTGCTGGTGGGACCAACCTGTAGCCACTCCCCCAAAACAGTGATTCTCCATTCACCTGCCATCAACTGCCAACAGCTCTTCAGCCAGTTGAGGGGCCTCATAACCCTTTGCCTTCATGGATTAAATTTTGTAATTTCTGAGATGTGATAACTGCAAATACATGTGAATATCAATTTCTTAGCAATGAGATCCTTTGTTTCATGTGAAATTTATCCAGAACCAACTTTCAAAAGAGTCAAAACCAGGCTGGTCACAATAGCAGCAGTTTGTAACTTCAGCTGCTCCAGAAGCTGGACAGTAGGATCATGGATCACAAGCTTAAGGCCAGCCTGGGCAACTTGGTGAGGCCCTGTCTCAATATTTTTAAAAGGATGTTTAACCCTGTCCACCCCCACTATTTCCTCTCTATTTTCATTTCACCTGTGTTCTACTATCCTTCTTCCCTTAAGGCTTTTCCTCCCTGTTTAAACAGGGTGAGAGTTAGAGGGATGAGAGAGATGAGGGAACAAAGAGAGGATGGATAACTAAAACCAAGGGGCTAAAAGGCCGCATGGAAGCCTACACTCATAACCTACTTAAAAACCTCTTTCTACTATCTCAGACTAACTCTATAAAAAGGAAAAAGCAAAGTATCATTTGTTTTTCATTTCTGGGGATATTTCTCCATGCCTCAAACAATCCTACAATGGACACCAACTGTTTTTCATCCTGACACCACAGGTTGAAGGCTGTCATCCACTTCAGATGCCAATTGCCAGGCTTAGGCTGTGGACTGTACTTCTGTCTGGGATGCTATAAACTGAAGTTCTCACAATCTCCTCCTTGAGTTTTGCTCATAGAATTCACAGAAACGTTTTTATATGTTTTCTGGGTTACCATAAAGATATTACAAATGATACAAATGAAGCCTCAAGATGGAAAAATTGTACAAGGCAAGGTAGAAACTCAGAGATTCCATGATGTACCTACCAGAATAAGCCTCCCAAAAACTTGAGTGCATGCAGTGTTTCAGAACCTCCATAAATACAGTTTTGTTTTGGTTTTGTTTTTGTTTTTGTTTGGTCTTTCTGAGACAGGGTCTCCCTGTAGCCCCAGCTGTCCTGGAACTCACTCTGTAGACCAGGCTGGCCTTGAACTCACAAAGATCCACTTGCCTCTGCCTCCCAAGTGCTAGGATTAAAGGCATGCACCACCATGCCTGGCCATAAACACAGTTTTAAGGCTTTGATGGAGACCTCATTTCATACACATGATTGATAAAATTCTCAGCCATTAGTAAAATATTTGACTTTCATCCCTTATCCCTTCCATGGATGTTGGGGTATAGGACTGAAAATCCCAACCATCTAATCTTGTTTTCATCTTTGTGATGACCAGCCCCCTTCTGAGACTTTCTAGGATTCTAAAACTATCATTCATCTTTTTAGTGTTACAAATACACTCTTAATACTTAGGATATTTTGTGATGTGGGGGAGGTGTATGTTGGAAAATAGAGTCAATATCAGAAATAAAAATTACAATATACAAGAAACATGAATTGTTTTTAAAAAATATTTATTATTTTTGTCTTATGTGTATGAGTATATTGTCCATATGTATGTGAGTACACCGATGTCATGCAATGGGCATGAAGTCAGGAGAAGGTATGGGATCCCCTGGAACTAGAAATACAAACAGTTGTTAGGCAGGATGTTTGTGCTGGGAATCAAACCAATGTCTTCTGCAAAAGTAGTCACTGCTCTTTTTTTTTTTTTTTTTTTTTTTTTACAGGGTTTCCCTGTAGTCCCAACTGGCCTGGAACTCTCTATGTAGACCAGGCCGGCCTTGAACTCACAGAAATCTGCCTGCCTCTCCCTCCCAAGTAATTAAAAGTGTGTGCCACCATGCCCAGCTCAGTCAGCTCTTAACCACTGAGCCATCTCTCCAGCCTGAAATGTGAACTCTTATCTAAATAAATTCTTTACTAAAACCTAATGATATGAAATTGATATGACAGAATATTATTTTGACTTTTTATTTATCCTTTGAAAATTTCATACATGTATGCAATTTATTTGAGCATATTGCCCCCCACTTCCTCCCTCCAACTCTGCAAAAACCCCCTCAGGCTTCCCCAATGATACTACATATTATTCTCTTTTTAATTTTTTATTCATTATTTTATGTGTATAAGTGTACTGCCTGCATGTATGTAAGTGCACCTGCATCATGCAATGCCTGCAGAGGCCAGAAGAAGGTGTCAGATCCTCTGGAACTGGAATTATAGATAGTTGTTAGCCACCATGTGAGTGCTGAGAATTGAACCCAGGCCTTCTGCAAGAGCAGCCAGGGTTCTTAACTGCTGGGCCATTTCTCCTTATTTTCTTTTTTTAATAACCTCAGAAATTATAAAGATTATCATTAAAAATTGTGAAATATGCCAGGTGTGGTGGTGGATGCCTTTAATCCTAGCACTTGGGAGGCAGAGGCAGGCAGATCTCTGTGAGTTCAAGGCCAGCCTGGTCTACAGAGTGAGTTCCAGGCCAGCTGGGGCTACAGGGAGACCCTGTCTCAAAAAGACCAAAAAAAAAATGTGAAATATACCATCACAGATGTGTTCAGATTTATATTATTCTGAGAATATTTAGTTCAGGAATGACAGTTAAAATATTCTACATATGTGATATGAGCAGCAAATGGTCAGAATACTCCAGCTAAGACTGAGCAGCAGCCTCAAGCTACCTGGGAAAAACCAGATCAGTGAGAGACATGTATGGCACCCGAAAGTTCTCTACAAGACATTTGAGTCATGTGTCACAATTAACAGAGTACAATGAGAACCCTTTAGAGATTTTATTGAACTCAAAGAAACATAAAACTTAAATGATCCTATTATGTCCCAAGTTTGGGTAATATAAAATAATATTAGTGGTAGTAATGGTATAGAATAAATCATTAGGCTTCATTGTGAGACAGATCATCATGGAGCACTTTGTACATAATTACATCTATCGTACAAAGTCTTTAGATGCTACACAACAGCCACAATTTCTTGGGAAGGAATAGAGGTCCTTCTGCACAACACTATGTAATTTCAACCAAGTTTCAGCTTGTTTGATTGATATACTCCCTATTGATAATGAAAAAGAGCAGAACTACTTCAGGAAAGATGACATTGTGTTTCTGTTGTTGACTATTGGTTATTTTATCTTCTTTGTAAATGATAGCTCTTGATCTTGCCCAGGGTTTATGCCCTAAAAGTCTTATGATCTGGTGTTAAATAATCCCGCATGAGAGCACAGGATGCAAGTAACTGGTGTGATTGTTCATTTCTTATGAAAATGTGACAGGGCCACACAGTGATCAAACATCTGATCAAATATTATTCTGGATGTACCTGGGGGAATTTCTTGATAAGATTAACATCTGGAGCAGCAGGCTGAATAGAGATTTCCCTCTCTAGTGTGCATGGGTATCACCCAATCCAATAAAGACCCAAACAGAATAAGAGGCTGGTAAATAAGCTAAAAGAAGCAGAATTCTTCCTCTGCCTGGTTATCTTCAAGCTGGGCATTGGTCTCCTGCCTTCAGACTTGGTCTGGACTTCTTAGCTTCTAACATTAGAATTGACTTCTAACAAATATATAATGTAATACATGCATCATAATACATTACTAATCACAGTTAACAAATTAGTTATCTAACATGACTAGGCAGGCATATATCTCACTGGTTCCATGTCACTGGAACATCCTGAGATTTTTTTTTTATGTGCATGAGTGTACTGTCTGCATGTAGGTTGGTGCACCCATGTCGTGCAATGCCACGGAGGTCAGAAGAGGGCCTCAAATTCCCCTGGAACTGGAGTTAAAGACGTGGGTGCTGGGAATCGAACCCTAGTCCTCTGCAAGAACAGTCGGTGCTCTTAACCACTGAGCCATCTCTCCAGCCCCACATCCTGAGAATTTAAATTGAATCCAGTTAAACCAATACTAGGAATTCTGAAAAAGGAAGCTCTGACCTTTTCATTCATTAGATCCAGGCATCCAGGGTGTTTGTCTTGAGATAATTTATATGAAATGCTGAGTAAACTAAAAGCTCTCTGTAAACATCATTATTAATCATGTGTTCTTTACAGGGATTTCTTTTTTTAAAAAAAAACCTATTCTAGTGAGGAATAAAAGAACCTTTTTAATTAAGAAAAAGCAAAAATTAAACTTTGATTTTCTTATATCACATAACATAGTAAATCACATGAAAATATACTAAAATTCATGTCACTGTACTAATTAATCATCTGAAGAATCATGAACTTTCCATTCTGTTTTATGTTATATAAGCAATGCATGCATTGTAAGACTTGAAAGAGATGCCCAGAGTTAGAAATATTTAGTATTTGCATTAAATGTTCTATCGAATCTTTCTTAGGAATAATGCAATCTCTAAATTTGGTCTATCTGAACCAAGAAAATCATAAACAAAATGCCAGGAAACCACAGGAAGCCAACAGTCCTTATGATAAATTATAAAAGAACTTTTCTAAAAGTTCTCTGATTCTCTTTACTTTCAAGAACTACAATCTGAGTGAGACACCTCAGTGGGTCAAAGCTCTTGCCTTATGACCTGAGTTTGATCCTGGAAGAAAAGAACAGACTCCCCCAAATTGTCCTTTGACCTCCACATGAGCACTGTGACATGTACACACACACACACACACACACACACACACACACACACAAGCACTGTTCTAGTTTGTTTTCAAATGCTGTGACAAAACACTCTGACCAATACCAACTTGGATAGGGAAGGATTCATTTGGCTTTCATCTCCCAGGTCACAGTTTATCACTAAGGGAGGCCAAGGTAGGAACTCAGGGCAGGAACCTGGAGGCAGGAGCTGAAGCACAGGCCATGGAGGAATGCTGTTCACTGGCTTGCTCCCCTGGCCCATGCTCACCCTGCTTTCTTATACAGTACACAACAACCTGCAGACCCTCCCACATCACCAAGCAATCAACAAAATGCCCCACAGCCAGTCCAATGGAGGCAGTTATCCAACTGAGGCTCCCTCAACCCAGGCTTGTCAAGTTTACACTAAAACTCTCCTGCACAGGCATGTGCCAGAAGCATGCACATACACAGAAGAATAATTATTTTTAGAAGCACAGTTCATATGAGTATTACACATGAATTTGAAAAAGCACAGATCCATTTGCAGAACCCAAAGATGCACAATCAATTTTTTTTTGTTTCTGTACGTGTATGAATGTACTGTCTGCATGCAGGTCTGTGCACCCATGTCGTGCAATGCTGCGGAGGTCAGAAGAGGGTGTCAGATTCCCCTGGAACTGGAGTTCTCCTGGAATTGGAGTTTCAGACGGTTCTCAGCTGCCGTGTGGGTGTTGGGGACTTAAGCATTTGATTACTGATGTGAATTTAAAATTCTCTAGCATTTGTATGCTAGCATACTGCCTAAAAGCAAAGAATTCTCTACACAAAAGAAAATTATTGGGCTGGCTTCAATTTTGATTACAATTTTCTCCCTGGTCTGGTGTTTCTTTACAGACTTAAACAAAATCCTTTAAGTTTTTACTACAGGTAAAAGAACCTCAAACTGCTAAAATCTAGAGTATTGCTTTAAATATGTTTCTAAGTCTTGCATATTCCTACGTAGCTGTCCAACATATTGTAGAGTGAATTGTGTGCAATTTTGAATAGGTGCATCATCATTTAACTGTGTATAATTGAACACAGTTGATAATAAATTTCTTAAAACACTTAACTGTCATTTTTCTTTGTCATTTGTGGGTTTTATTCATACAATTACTCTTTAAGATATGTGTATATGAAAAGATTATACAAGGGAAAATAAAGCAATATATTAACTATGGTTCTTCAGGAGAAAACTTACATTGCTTCAGATAGTGGTTTATTTTAAAAAACAGAGTTGACTCTGAGCATCACTTTGCTTATCTTTGTTGATGCTTGTATTTCTCTTGTGAGCAGCTTTATACAAAGATAGATGTGTTCAGAGAAAGTTTAAATACATTTATGTGAATTAGTATTGCTTTGCTGGTACTATTTTCTTATTTAATATTAAATAATGCTATTGGAAATAGAGAATTATGTTCCTATTGCATTATTTAATAAATTTAATGCCTATGGATTTTACATGGCTTTTTAAAAAAGGAATAGAACTTTATCTCTCTTCCCAAGAATTTAATCTAGACTTAGTAAAATGTATATGATCACAGTTGAACTAATAGGTTATCACCTCCCTTTTATAACAGGGCCTCCACCACCTCTCCATTCACTTTAAAGGAAGCCTGTTTGCTACCCTAGTGGAAAAGGCTGAATAGTGAAAAATTGAATCTCCTGAAAACAATGATTCTGCAGCTCCTTTGAATGCGGTCTCAACCGGCCTGATCACCACAAAGACATGGGCTACTAATGTTAGCTGTGACACTCTATTTATTGAGTGATTGTTGTTGTTTGGTGGTGGTGATGGTGGTGGTATTTATAATGCCCTTTTTAAGCCCTTTTTATTTTATATTACTATGAGCTATAAAATAGCCCAGGCTTATCCTGCATACTTTCTTATTTGGACAAAGCAGAAGCCATCCCTGCAAATAGGTCATTCACTCAAAGAACTTGAGCACAAGAAAGTCCAGGTATATGTGAAAATAGAATCTACTGCCTTCTGCCTACAATTACAGGTTGACAGTCTATGAACAGTCAATATCACATTAAACATTCAAAACTCCAATCGGTTAATAGATTTCATCTGTAGCTCAGAATAAAGACTATCAGACTCATTGAGATTCCTAAATTCTAAAGTTCTCCAGTTTGAACAGGGGTTACAGAAAATACTAATGCATCTGTCAGCTCTCACCCATAAAGCTTCCTCCACAACAGATTGCTGTGTACACAGAAGGCCACAACTGGCCAAGGTGTAGGAGAATAAGAGACTGCAATGTGTATGTCCCTGTATAGGACTTCTGTATCAAACCTCACCCACCAGGTCTCACGGACCATTGCAGAAGAGAGGGCAGAAAGATTTTAAGAGCCAGGGGTGGTGCAGGAACATAAGGAAATATTCCTCCAGGCCTCTGGGAACTTGCATCTATGAACTTGTAGCAATGGTGACAGCATGCACAAGACCCATGAAACTCAATCAGAAAAAACCTAGAATAGAACTGGGTAAATACACAACAGACCAAACCTTAGCCAAGGAACTATTGCCAACTGATTACTGTCGGATAAAGGAAAGTTGATCTTCCTTAAGAGAATGACTCTAGATAAGCTGACTAGACTCCAGTGGTTAAACTTGCACTGAGGAACATCTGAGTATAAAAGCTTGACTTAGCCAGGCATGGTGGTGCACACCTTTAATCCTAGCACTCAGTAGGCAGAGGCAGGTGGATCTCTGTGAGTTCAAGGCCAGCTTGGTCTACAGAGTGAGCTCCAGGACAGCTGGGACTTAAAGGAAGACCCTGTCTCGAAAATACAAAAAAAAAAAAAAAAGCTTGATTTAATAGGCTTTAACATATATGACAGAATGTATATAATCTGGTGTGGGGGGGACTCTGGGGGTGAAAATTAAGGAAGGGGCCTATATATGATGAATATATATTGTATGAAATGCATATAAAGTCAAGGAAAATACACATTACAAGTAAAATAAAATAGAATAGGAAAATATCTATAACTATTCATGTATTTAACCAAATAGATTTGCCAATAACCAGCACAGCATACAACATTGGTGCAATAGTGGCACTTTTATCTTGGGGGAAATCAATGGCTATCCAATTGGACCTAAAGCCAACTCAGTGGGAGGAGCCTCATGTGTGGTACTGTGAACATAGCCAGGTGTATACAACTGGAGAGGTCATAGATCTTAGAGAAATGCCCAAGTTTGACACATCCCTAGACTAAGGTAACATCTTGCTAACTACAAAAATGGTATACTTATATTTAAGGACAAATATCCCCAGACACCACTCAGAAAAGGTTATTTTGCAACAAATGAAAATAGTACAGAATTCCACAATTGGCCACACACAGATGTGGCCTGTGAATTTCTCATGCCTAGGTGACACATCTGCAATGCAACCTCTGCACAGAAGAGGCAAGCATCATAGAAAAAGGACCCAAGAGGTATTAACTACCTCTTAACTCTTGTTAAGGAAGTTTGCCTCCATGCAACAGGAGACCAGGAACACAAAAGGGCATGAAGTCCCCAACCATGAATATTAGGAGTCAGAGAGTATGGTTCCTTGGACAGGTCACCTATATTCAGCTTCACACCCTACCTCCACCACCAGGGTTCAGGAAACATTGCAGAAAAGGGGGTGAAAAGATTATAAGAGCCAGAGAGGTGATGTAAGACCAAATGGAAATGAATCCTACAAGCTCCTGGGACCTTGTTTACATGAACCTACAGCACTGGTATTGGCATGCACAAGACCCATGCAAGCTCAGCTGGACAAAACCCAGCACAGAACTGCAGAAATGGGTAACAGAGTCCAACCTTGGCTGAAAAAATATTGGCAGCTAATGGTAGTTGGGTGAGGAAGACCTGGCCTTCTATTTTTTTAAGGAAAAATAATATATTTCAATCATCTTCCTCAATATAAAGCCAAGGAATTCTAAAACTGAATCAAAATTTGGAAACAGTCAAGATGACCATTAGCAACTTAGTAAAAAGATTTGCAAAAAACACTCCCAAAGCACATTGTCTAGTCTGGAGAAGGATATTTTGCTCTTTACAACAAATAGACCTGGCTTTCTTTAGGAAAGAGACTCCAGTTAGACTGACCAGAGCTCAGGGGATGAGCTGGCACTGAGGAGTGGGCAGAGAAGGTAGACTGGCACAATGTACCCCAGCACAAATGACAGAACTTGGGGGCAGGTTGCTGCAGGAGGGTGACAAGGGAGATGCAGGTATAAAGCTGATCAGAACTGGTTGAAAATTATAATTATGGGGCTGGAGAGATGGCCTAGCAGTTAAGAGCACCGACTGCTCTTGCAGAGGACACAGGTTCGATCCCCAGCACCCACATGGCAGCTGAGAACTGTCTGAAACTCCAATTCCAGGAGAACTCCAGTTCCAGGGGAATCCGACACCCTCTTCTGACATTGCAGCATTGCACAACACGGGTGCACAGACCTGCATGCAGACAGTACATTCATACACATAGAGAAAAATAAATAAAAAAAGAAAATTATAATTATGTATGAAATCCATAAAAAGGTCAATATACAAAAAGCTTTCATGGCATTGTCTAACCTTCCTCTCTTTCAAACTATTACTATAGATGCATGTGTACCTTTATATAAAGTGTAAATTGAACAGGGCTGTAGTCATAAAAACAGCTTGGTACTGGCACAAAAACAGACCTGTAGACCAATGAAACAAAAGTGAAGATCCAAACTTGAGCACATACAATTTCAGCCATCTCATATTTGACAAAGGGGGCCAAGAAGACACAATGAAAGAAACAAAGGATCTTCAGCAAATGGTGTTGGCAAAACTGGATCACCACTTGTAGAAGAATAAAATTAAACCCCTACCTCTCGCCCTGTACAAAAATCAACTCCAAATAGATCAAAGACCTCAACGTGAAACCGAAAACTCTGAAGTTGATAGAAGAAAAAGTTGGCAGCAACCTACAAGAAAGGCGTAGGAAAAGACTTTCTAAATCAGACAGCAGCTGCGCAAGAATTAAGGTAGACAATTGACAAATGGTACCTCATTAAACTCAAAAGCTTCTGTACAGCAAAATAAACAATTAAGTGAAGAGAAAACCCACAGAGTGGGAGGAAACCTTCACCAGAGATACATCTGACAGAGCATTAACTTCCAGAATATATAAACTACTCAAAAAACAAAGAAAGAAAACAAATGACTCACTCAAAAGATGGAGTAAAGAGCTGAACAGAGACTTCACAATTGAGGAATTATGGATGGCTGAGAAACATCTTAAAAAGTGTTCAGCATGGCTAATAATTAAGGAAATACAAATTAAAATCACTTTAAGATATCATCTCACTCCAAAAAGACTGGCTAGGATCAAGAAAACAAATGATACCAAGTGCTGGAGATGTTGTAGGGAAAGGGGAACACTCAACTACTTCTGGTGGGAATGTAAACTCCTACAGCCACTATGGAAAGCAGTGTGGAGAACCCTTGGAAAACTTGGAATGAACTTGCCACCTGACCCAGCCTTGCCACTCTTGGGTATGTACCCACAAGACTCATATTACTGCAGAGATACATGCACAGCCATGTTTATTACAG
Source organism: Rhizomys pruinosus (assembly GCA_009823505.1). Lineage (NCBI taxonomy): Eukaryota > Metazoa > Chordata > Mammalia > Rodentia > Spalacidae > Rhizomys > Rhizomys pruinosus. The sequence continues at coordinate 812,541 of VZQC01003337.1, forward strand.
CTCTCTTCACAATAGCAAGGAGGTGGAACCAACCCAAGTGCCCCTCAACTGACCAGTAGATAGAGAAAATGTGGTACATCTACACGATGGAGTTCTATGCAGCAGTAAAGAATGATGACATCATGAACTTTGCAGGTAAATGGATGGAACTAGAAGACATTATGTTAAGTGAAGTAACAGTCCCAGAAAAACAAATGACAAATGGTATCCCTCATCTGTAGATGCTAGCACCAAGTGCCTAATTGTAAGGCAAACAGAGCAACGTTAATGTTCTATTCCTCATGATCTGAAAACAACTGTACTCTTATATTGTGAATCCCTTAACAGGTTCTAGAATTAACCTACCATTTATTTTCAGACTCTGGAACTTTTATATATGAGTGGAGGGTATGTATGGATATTTTAGAGTAATATAAAATTAAAAGAATGAGAAAAAATAGTTTATCATGACATTGTGTCTAACCACAGTATTTATTTTATGGGAGTGCTTCTTAGTATTTCTTATACAAGCCAGCTTGAGCTTTTGTCCAAGCCTTTTCTAAAATATTACACAGTAGTTAAAAGTGTTAGGCTGGTATAACTTAGCCTTTTCAGATGCTTAAGGACCATACTTAATGCCCATACCAATTTGGCCAAGGGACTTAAGAGATAACCTTGTTCCTTGCCCTCAAGGTCAACTAAGTCCCAGGAGACTATGCATTGGGGCCATATCTTTAAATGTCCTCCAAATGTGAGTCACCAGTCTTCCTGTTCGGGGAGGTCTTGGAGATCCACTAATGGAACTTCAGCAAGGGTCTAGTCCATAAAGAGGAAAGTCTGTTCATGCTTCAAAAAGGGAAGCCTGGTCTAACAGGAACTGACTTGGTCCTTGAGTGGATGGAACTGGTAAATTAAAAGCCAAAAGGAGTCAGGGGCTCTGTCTCCCTCCAAAACCCAAGTGATTCCTGAAGACCAGATCCTCAGCTGACCTTGAAAAAACAAAAGCCTTCATTAATCTGGGCTAACTGTGTGGCCTTAAACATCCAAAAGGAAAGTATAACCAGGGAAAAAAAGTATCAGGCTGCTATAACTTAGCCTTTCTGGATTCTTAATGACCATACTTAATGTCCACACCAGTTTGGCCAAGGGACTTAAGAGATAACTTTGTTCCTTGCCTTCAGAGGTCAACTAAGTCCCAGGGGACTATGCATGGGGGTATCTCTTGAAATGTCTTATAAATGTGAGTCACCAATCTTCCTGTGCAGGGAGGTCTTGGAGATCCACTAATGGAACTTCAGCCAGTGTCCAGTCTATAAAGAGGAAAGTCTGCTCATGCTTCAAAAAGCGAAGCCTGGTCTAACAAGACCTGACTTTGTTCTCGAGTGAATGGAACTAGTAAATTAAAAGCCAAAAGGAGCTAGGGGCTCCCTCCCCCCTAAAAAAATTCTAAGTGACCCCTGAGGACCAAATCCTCAACTGACCTTGAAAAAAAACAAAAACCATGGTTAATATGGGCTAACTGTGTGGCCTTAAACATTCTGGGCTGTGTAGCCTTAAACACCCAAAAGGAAAGTATAACCAGAAATAATTAGTAAGGCCTGAGAAATTGTATTTCAGGTACAAAACTTGATACTTTAGTAAAAAGACAAAAAGTTAAAATAAAAAGAAAAGAGCACAGTTGTTTTGCCTGTCTTACTGGCAAGTGCAGCTACTCTGTGGCTGCCACTGCTGTTGCCATCCTTCAAAGACATGAGATACAGCTTTCCAACCTTCCAATATGGACTGAAGACTCGTGTCTCTCCAAGAATCCTCCAAATATCCAGTGCCAGATGGGGACTGCTGAGACATCCAGATTGTGCACTGAGCAGCTACTGGGGTTTCAGCCTCTTCAGAGTATAGACTGCAATTGTTGGACTACCCAGGCTGTATCATGAAAACTAGTACAGGAAGATCAAGACAGGACATGGTGCTTACTGGACCTCATTTGGTGACTATGGGAAAGGAAGACCCAAATGTGGAGCACAAGGGCAAGGCTGATGGTTGTTTGGGCTTGCCAAGGAGAAGCCTTCAAACAATTCCTTAAGGAAAACATGTCATCTTTCAGCCTAATAAAGAAAAAAAATAAATAAATAAAAAATAAAATATAAGTTGAAGATACTAAAATCTATGATGTCATAATCTTGATATATGTGTGGCATGCATATATGCATATTTTGGAGTAATGCAGAGGGGATTACTACACCAGGTGTAGTAATTTCATTATTACAGAGCTATAGTTATAAAAACAGCATGGTACTGGCACAAACATAGACTTGTAGATCAAGGAAAAAAATTTAAGACCCAAACTTGAGTACATGCAATTTCAGCTATCTGATATTTCTTTTTTTTTTTTTTTTTTTTAGCTATCTGATATTTCACAAAAAAAGTAAGAACACTCAACGGAGGAAAGGCAATTTCTTCAGCAAATGATGCTGGCAAAACTGGATCACCACTTGTAGAAGAATGAAACTAAACCCCTACCTTTCACACTGCACAAAAGTCAACTCTAAATGGATCAAAAGCCTCAACATGAAACCTGAAACTGAAAATGTTGGAAGAAAACATTGGAAGTACACTACAAAATACAGGTGTAGGAAAAGGCTTTCTAAATCAAACAGTAGTTGCTTAAGAAGTAAGGCCGGCAATCAACGAGTGGGACTTCATTAATTTAAATGCTTCTGTATAGCAAAAGAAACAAAGAAGTGAAGAACAAATCCACAGAGTGGGAAGAAATCTTCAACAGTGACACCTCTGACAGAGGTTTAGAATATATAAATTACCCAAACAAACAAAAGATCAATAAAACAAATGACCCAATTAAAACGGGAAAAGACTGACCAAAGACTTCTCAAGAAAAGAAGTAAAAATGGCTAAGAAAGGTTAAAAATTGTTCAACATCTCAATCTCAACTGATTCAGAAAAAGCCTTTGACAAGTTCCAGCATCCCTTCATGTTTAAAGTCCTAGAGGGAACTGGACTAAAGGGAACATTCCTCAACATGATCAAAGCCATATATAGCAAACCCACTGTCAACATCATCCTAAATGAAGAAAAATTGGAACCATTTCCCTTAAAGGTGGGAACCCAGCAAGGCTGCCCCTTATTGCCACTCCTCTTCAACATAGCGCTTGAAACACTTGCTAGGGCAATAAGACAAGAGAAGGAAATTAAAGGAGTATACTAATCAGAAAAGAGGAAGGTAAACTATCCCTTTTTTGCAGATGATATGATAGTTTACCTAAGGGATGCTAAAAATTCTACCAGAAAACTCCTAGAAACAATTAAGAATTTCAGTAAAGTGGCAGGATACAAAATTAACCTAGAAAAATCAGTAGCATTTCTTTACACCAACAATAAACAAGTGGAGAAGGAATATAAGAAGACCTTCCCACTCACAGCAGCAAAAAAAAAAATAATAATAATAATACATGGGAACATACCTAACAAAAGATACCAAAGATCTCTACAACAAAAATTGTAAACCCCTGAAGAAGGAGATTGAAAATGACATCAAAAGATAGAAAGACCTCCCATGCTCATGGACTGGAAAAATTAATATAGTAAAAATGTCCATTTTAGCCAAATTGATATACAGATTCAATGCAATCCCAATCAAAATCTCCATGTGTTTCTTCACAGACTTGCGAAAAAAAATCCTTAAATTCATATGGAAAAACAAAGGACCTCGAATAGCTAAAGCAACCCTGTATGAAAAATGCAATACAGGGAGGATTGCTCTACTAGACTTCAAGATATATTACAGGGCCATAGACATAAAAACAGCCTGGTTTCCCTCATTTGTGAATGCTAACACCAAATCCCCAGTTGAAAGGCTAGCTGAACATTATTGTTATATTTCTTTTTATCTGAAAGCAACTATGTTGTTATAATGTAAATCTCTTAACAGGCTCTAGAATCACTCACCACTTATTTTCAGACTCTGTAATTACTGTATATGGGTGGAAGGTATGTATTCATATTTTAGAGTAATATAACATTAAAGGAAGAAAATGTAAACATAAATGTAAACATAAAAACATAAAAAAACTAAGAGAAAGAGGCAAGACATTTATGGCAGAATGCATGATTTGGGGTGGAGGGAAGGGAAAGGGGAATATGTTTAAATTGAACTGAAAAATTGTCTGCAAAACACAAAACATCAATAAAAATATTATATTAAAATCTAAAAGCAAAATAATTGGTCAACATCATTAGTAATTAAGGAAATCCAAATCAAAACCACTTTAAGATTTCATCTTACCCCAGTAAGACTGTCCATGATCAAGAAAACAAATGATACCAAATGCTGGAGAGGTTGTGGGGAAAGGGGAACACTCATTCACTGCTGGTGGGATTGCAAACTCATGCATCTCCTATGGAAAGCAGTGTGGAATAACTCTTAAAAGGCTAAAAATTAATCCACCATTTGACCTAGTCATACTACTCTTGGCTATGTACCCAAGGATTCGTCCTATTGCAGAGGTACATGCACATCCATCTTTATTGCTGCTCTTTTCACAATAGTGAAAAGATGGAAACACCTTAAGTGTCCCTCAGTTGATGGGTAGATAATGAAAATGTGGTACATTTACACAGTGGAGTTCTATGCATCAGTGAAGAAAAACAGCATCATGAAATTTGCAGGTAAATGGATGGACCTAGAAGCTGGTATTCTATGTGAAGTAGCACAGACTCAGAAAAACAAATGTATGCAGTCCCTCATTTGTAGATCCTAGCACCAAATTCATATATATATAAGTATACAATATGATGTAACTGCAAGAATCAGGTAAATGAAAAAAAAAAAAAAAACAGGTAGGTGAAGAGAAAGGGAGCCTGAGACAGAAGCCTAGTAGGTAACAGGTGCTATTACTAAGGAAGGAATGGATAAAATCAGGGTACCTAAATAGAAAGGGAGTGGATGGGTTATAGAAGGAAATGGGGAATAAAAGGGAAAAAGAGAGCCCAAGAGAAGTGGGGCCATAGGAGACTGGCAGCATCAAGGGAGAAATGGGGATACCTTAAATGGAGAAGGCATGGAGAAGACACGGAGAAGACATGGAGGGAGAACTAGACAGGCAAAGGGAGAGAGGAGAGATAAATAATGCCTTGCTAGGGTAAAAAAAAGCCTGAGAGAATCATATTAGTCTAACAATCTGCTGACAAATTACACATGCAATACCATGAGTCCATATGCAAAGATGAAGGTGGCATAACAAAAACCAGTACCGGTCAGGAGAAACCTTCCTTTGAGTTGTTGGCCAGGGTAGTCCAAGAGACTCCCAAAATTACACAGGCTATCACCACAGCCTTTGATTGCCTCCCAGAACCTGAAGGTAAGACCCTATTGCTGAAGACAGGACATACTTCAGAGACCAGATATTTAGCAATGGAACTGGATATGACCTGGAAGCCACCAACCCTGAAGGCTAGCTCTCATAGCTGTGGAGAGCACTATGCAAGCTACTAAGGGAGATCATCAATTGATAGTCCTACATCAGCCTTAAGACCATACACCCATGCCAATGACCAGCACAACATACAACATCAGTGCAATAGTGGCACACCTATCTTGATGGGGGATCAATAGCTAAAGCCCACTCAGTGGAAGGAAACTCATGTATGGTATTCAGATGCACACAACTGGAGAGGTCCTAGATTGACAATTCCACTAGGCTAAAGTAACATTTTACTAATTCCAAAAGAAGTACCCTTATATTTACAGACAAATCCCAGACACCATTCAGAAAAGAAGCTCCTTTTGCTCCAGATGAGAATAATATAGAGTACCACAACTGGACACACACAGACATGGCTTATAAATGCCTCATGCCAAGGTGACATATCTACAATACTGCCTCTACACACAAGACTCAAACATCAAAGAACGAGGACTCAAGAAGGCATTAATTATCTCATTAAGGAATCTCCTCCATGCAACAGGAGTCCAGGAACCCAAAAGGGCCTGAATGACCAAACCATGAAGATTAGGAGTTTACAGATGAAGATTAGGAGTTTACAGAATGTGGTTCCATGGACAGGCTGTCTATATGAAGTCCCACCCACTCAGGGATCAGAAAACATTGCAGAAGAGGGGACAGAAAGATTCTAAGAGCCAGGGAGGTGATCCAAGTCCAAATGGAAATGAATCCTACAAGCTCCTGGGACCCTGTTCATATGTACCTACAGCATTGGTATCAGCATGCACAAGACTCATGCAAGCTCAGCTGGACAAAAGCCCAGCACAGAACTGTAGAAGTGGGTAGCAGAGCCCAACCATGGTTGAGGAAATATTGGCAGCAGATGTCAGAGTGAGGAAGACCTGGCCTTATTTAGAAAAAGAGTCTCTGGATAGGCTGACTAGAGTGTGGGGGAGGAGCTGGCACCCAGCAGCGTGAGTGCGCAGGGAGAGTAAGTCATCACGATGGACCCTGGCGCGAATGACAGAATGTGTGAACTTGGGTGGGGTGGGGTGCTGTGGGAGGGTGCCAAGCAAGAAGCAGGTATAAAGGCATAAAGGCGATTAAGACTGTGATGGTTAATCCTGGGTGTCAACTTGACTGGACTAAGGAACAAATAAGAGAAAAGGGTCTTCTGATTGGACCACCTCAACCCGGATGGCCCACCCCAAATGTGGGTGTTACCTTCTGCCGGCAGGCAGTATTTAGGGCCATGGCAGCGGGAGCTGGCCCCTTTTTCCTCCTGCGGCTTGCTTCTCTCATCTGGTGAGTTTGTCTTACTGCTGTGATCAACCTTTCAGATCCCAGCGTGTACTGAGACTGGCAGATCTCCTGGAATCCATTCGGGCCTTCAGCACTAGATTGGGACTCCTGAGACATCCAGCCTTGTGGACCGAGC
>VZQC01003337.1:820016-880118 GCA_009823505.1 Rhizomys pruinosus
ACCGCTCTTACAGAGGACCCGGGTTCGATCCCCAGCACCCACATGGCGGCTGAGAACCGTCTGAAACTCCAATTCCAGGAGAACTCCAGTTCCAGGGGAATCCGAGACCCTCTTCTGAACTCCGCGGCATTGCACGACACGGGTGCACAGACTTGCATGCAGACAGTACATTCATACACATACAGAAATAAATAAAATTAAAAATTTAAAAAAAAATTAGCTGCTAAAATTCCTGAAGCAGGTGCTGGAGAGATGGCTCAGGGGTTAAGATTAACTGCTCTTCCAAAGGACCCAAGTTCAATTCCCAGCACCCGGTTGAGGGCCTCACAACCATCTGTAATTCCAGCTCCAGGGCATATGATGCCCTCTTCCAGCCTCCATGGGTCCCCACACATGTGGAATGTACACACACAAATACACATAAATACACATGAATAAAAATAAAGGTGGGGCTGAAGAGCTGGCTCAGTGGTTTAAAACACTGGCTGCTCTTACAGAGGATGCAGGTTAGCTTCCCAGAACCCACGGACCCAATGCCCTCTTCTGACCTCCATGGGCATTGAACATCACAGGTGCACTTACATACATTTGGGCAATCTACTCATGTACATAAAAGAAAAATAATAAATAAAATATTTTTAAAATAAAAAGGTCAATTTTTAAAAATGTTCCTAAAGAAAATATCAACACATGTTTTCATGATGAAAACCCTAGTGTAATAACCTCAGATTTCTATAACAACAGAAGTATCACTTCAACCTCAATAAAGATTTCAAAGTACATGTTAACCTACTGATTTCTAATTACAAAGAGATTTTCCAGAAACTCATTGTGTTTGGAACTCGCAAAAAGCTCAGTCAAGAAAAATATGAGTATGTGACACAACCTCCTTGAAATATGCCATTTTAGTCTCTAACACAGAGACATGGAAGATATTTGTTAATTATAGATGTGCAATCTGGATGTGGTGACACACTCCTGTAATCCCAGAACTGAGTAGGCTGACACAGGAGGATCATAAGTTGGACGCCAGTGAGGCTATAAAACAAAAACCTCTCTCCAAAAATAAATAAATAGCAAAATTAGATGTTATTTACATCTGCCAAGGTCTGATAAAGAGAGAGGAATATGAATAGGTAGTGTTCAATTTGAATGCTTTCAACTTCATTGGGATCAAAAAAAGCAAAGAAAACGAAGGAATACAGTAGACCAAAGGAGCGGCTGCTCCTCTTGGCACTGAGTGGCTCACAACCATCTGTAGTTCCAGCTCCGGGGCACTCCATCAAGGCTGGCCCAGACCTCACTAAAAAGGATACAGTTGTGGATCATTGGGTAGCAAAGAACTGCCGAGGTGCTGTTCAGGAGAACTTCTACCCATCTGCCTCCTCACACCCTGTAGGAATCCACACATAGGGAGGTCCTTCACTGGTGGCCCCATTACAAAACTACCTGAAGGGTGCTTTGTAATATATTAGGAATTGCTTGTTCTCAGTTCACTGGTTTATACCAATTTAGTGTTCTGAAAGGTTCTCAATGATTTAGCTGCATGTAGTTTCCACTATTAAATCTACATGATACTACCAGATTCTATTCCTTAAACTCCCATTCCATCATGCCTTTATGCAGCCCAAGAGATTTCGAAGGATTTACCACCTAGAGTAGTATCAAGGTTTAGATCTGCAATGTCAGCCAGAAGCTTCCGTGGTGAAATCTGGGTTGAAGAGGCTGAAGAGGCAATGGGATTATCGGGAGGTTGTGAAAGCCCTAGAAGGTGAAGTTTACTTAAAGAAAGAAGATCACTGAGGATAAGGATGGTCTTCTTTTTTATTTTATTTATTTTCTATGTGTATGAATGTACTGTCTGCATGTAGGTTTGTGCACTCATGTCATTCAATGCTGCGGAGGTCAGAAGAGGGTCTCGGATTCCCCTGGAACTGGAGTTCTCCTGGAATTGGAGTTACAGACGGTTCTCAGCCGCCATGTGGGTGCTGGAGATCGAACCCGGGTCCTCTGCAAGAGCAGTAGGCGCTCTTACCCGCTAGGCTATCTCTCCAGCCCCAAGGATGGTCTTTTATAATATCCCTGGTTTCCTCTCCTTTTCTTCCCCCTTCCTTCCTCCCTCCTCTCTCGCTCTCTCGCTCTCTCCTTCCTGGATGTCTTGTGCTCAGACTCACCATGGGCCCAGAAGCTATAGAACCAGATGCTCATGGCATTAGGCCCTTGAAAGCACGAATCAAAATAAGTCTTCATTTGTTTCACACAGTAGAATGCTCATTGGCAGAAAATGATCCTAAAATTCCTTAAGATAAAAACTTCTCAGGATATCAACAATTTTGTATAGATCATAAGATAGTAGTTTTACTACTAGAACACTTTAATTGAAAATAAAAGAAGATAAAATTGCTATAAAATATTTATAAATACATAATTAACTTGTTCTTTGTTAAGTCATTCTCTATGAATAATAATAAACATTATCTTATGTACATTTGAGAAATATTATCATCTCTGGGCTACATTCAGTACTCTTATATGGATAAAAAGTCCCTTACAATATTAAGTCCAGGGTCCCCAGAAGTCCCAAGCACACCAATTGGGAGTCATTAGCCTAAAATTAATCCCACGTTTTTTAGCCAAGCGTTGAACTTTCTATAATCTGCCCTTGACCCTCCTTTCTAAACTTGCCCCTTACTGACTTCTTAATCATGTTCTGGGCTACCCTAAGCCCTAACTCCTAGAACACACCCTTCATCTTTGATCTGTATCATCCCACTAGGATGTTTCCTCAAGGCCTGCATTATATCCTTCTACCCTATTGCTAACTTCTGGCTGCTATGATCCACATGTGTATTGATTCTTGGAACTCTCATTAACCTCCCAAGTCTTCTATGTGGAGAAGGATACAATACTGGACATACACTTCCTGAACTTCCAGGAGTCTGCTAATAAAGTCTACGCTGGACTCTACCAATACAGTAACCTACAAGACACAAGGTAAGCCATATGTTCTCTGCAATGTCCTGATGAATGGCTATTTTCCCATGATAACCATGATAAAAATAACCTTTCCTATAACACTTCTGCTTCTGTATATAAATGGATCATATAATTTATCATATTGTATTTTAACTATGAAGTTACCTGATTGGTTCCATTACCAGAGAAAGAATTCCACAAGAGTGAAAATGATCCTTCCAAATTACTATCACAACAAAAAGAACAAACACTGGTGAGCATGTGGAGAAAATGCACAACATTTTAAATTGTGCAGTTCTTTTTTTTGCACACTGGTGATGATGACGGAAAATGTTGTTGCCACTGTGGAGAACAATACGGTGGTTCCTCAAAAATTAATTAATTAATTAATTAATTGATAGATAAATAAATAAATATCAGAAAATGCAGCTGAGTAGCAGGCAGCATAATTACCCTACACAGAGCCCTGGGTTCAATGCCAGAAGAGAAAGAAATTAATAATAGAATTATAATAAAGTTCAGCAATTTCACTGCCAGGTGCACACCCCTAAAAATGAAAACAGAGTTGAGAAAATATAGTTGTCATCTCACATTTGTAGCAGCATTATCTTCAACAGCTATATGTGGAAGCAATCCGTGTCTGTCTATTCAGCAGATGAATATGTGTGTGAAACTGTGGCACACTCATGTAATGGAATCTGATTCAGACTTGAAGAAAATTCCAACATGACCTACATGACACTAACATAGTGTTCCACTTATATGGAAGTTAGTGTAGTGAAAATCATACAGACAGACAATAGATTGGTGACTTCCAAGAGTTGGGGAGGGATGAAATAAGGAGTTATTGTTTAACAGATGGCATTTCAACTTAATGAGTTGAAAAGGTTATTGAGATGAATTGAGCCTTCAAACACTTGCAGAAAGCCCTTTATACTAAAAATATGGAGTTTATACACTCCTCTGAACTGCTGGCAGGACTTTTCAGAGCTTCTTACCATTTATATTCTTTATTATCTTTCCATATGTAATTATTGCAAATAAATTCCTTCAAGAAAAACTGAGAAAATACCTCAGACTAGTTGAAAACTCATTATGTAGCACAAGGTGACCTTAAACTTACAGCGATTCTCCTGCCTCGGCTTCCAAAATTTAAGTCCACAGGCCTGAGCTATCATACCTCACTGATAAAGAAAGATTTTATCTTTGAGCAACAAACATTTGGTATTCTGTAAATCTAAGTGCTTATTCCCCACTGAAATCCATAACCCTTAGGTACATAAACTGTGATCTTACTTAGAAACTAGTATATTTCATGAAAGTTAGGGACTGGAGAAATGGTTCAACAGTTAAAAACCCTTACTGCTCTTTCAGAGGACTAGAGTTTAGTTCCCAGCATCCATATCTTGTAGTTCACAACTACCTGTTAGTACAGCTCTAGGTAATCCAATGCCCTTTTCTGGTCTCCATGGGCACCCCTCACATACAAGAAATACATACATGTAAACATAAGTAAAAATAAATATAAATCATTTTAAAAGACCAACTCACAAAGCAGTGTGGAGAACCCTTGGAAGACTTGGAATGAACTTGCCACCCGACCCAGCCATACCACTCCTGGGCATGTACCCTCAAGACTTACGCCACCACAGAGATACATGCACGGCCATGTTTATTGCAGCTCTCTTCACAATAGCAAGGAGCTGGAACCAACCTAAATGCCCCTCAACTGATGAGTGGATAGAGAAAATGTGGTACATCTACACAATGGAGTTCTATGCAGCAGTAAAGAAAGACGACATCACGAGCTTTGCAGGAAAATGGCTGGAGCTAGAGGACATCATGCTGAGTGAAGTAACACAGTCCCAGAAAAACAAACGACGAATGGTATCCCTCATCTGTGGATGCTAGTGCCAATTACCCAGTTGTAAGTATTTCTTGTGTAGGGCCCCCTGAGCTTTGTTCGTACAAAGCAGTTGTGTGTTAATGCGTTTGGAACAACAACAACAACAACAACAACAACAACAACAGATAAAGAACTGCATCAAAGAACTGAGTGAAACAGTGAACTTCTGCTCAAAACAGCCAACTTCCCCATGGAAAATATTGAGAAAGACTAAGAGATGAAAAGCATGTTTGGCAGAATGCATGAGCTCTGGCGGGGTGGGGGAATGGGCGGGAACATGGGTCTAGATTTGTTAAAAATAAATAAATAAATAAATAAATAAATAAATAAATAATTAATTAATTAATTTAAAAAAGACCAACTTTATAGGCACAAATGAATGTACTGAATTGCCCAGAAGTTGACATCACCTCACATGAACTAGGCACAAAACATCCCTCTAACACTCTCTAGTCTTTTAGGATCACCTTTAGGAGCATAAATTATATACCTACTAATAAAAAGGACGTCCTGCTTAATAGTTCATTAAGAAAATCAATTCACATTTAGAGATTGGCATCAAAAATGTCATCATGATAGATTTATTTGCTGTCTTCTAAAACCAAAACTTTAGCAAGAAGTTAAGTTCCAATGGCAGCAAAGATGGCATCACAGTAATCAATCCAGGGTACATGCAGGTCTCTTAGTTGGTTCCAGATCCAAGCTGACAACTGAGATAATCATCACATCCTGAGTGACAGGGCAGTTGAAAAGAGCATCATGAGCTCTGTAAGCATCCAGGCTTCTGAATATGCCACCCTTGGGACCATGCTCTAAAGATGCTAGCATACAAATCCTCCACAGAACTAGCCTCAGCCTTGCAGCTCTCTTGTATCACTTTCCCATTATCTTGTTATTATTAGTGGTTTACCTGATTGTCCTTCCAAAGAACTGAGAACTCCCCAAGGGCAAGAGTGTGTATAACTCATCTCTGCACTCCCAGTCAGCAGCATTAGACTTGGCAGCACTTGGTCTGGATAATTACTCAACTAATTAAACTGTTGACCTGGCTGTATTCATCACAGAGTGGAAATATTTAAAACTCATTGCAAATCCACAGTTCTGAAAGAGAGCATTTATCCTCAAAGCAGATGCTACTGACATTTCTATTTACGAAATGTATCTTACACATACCCCCGTTCTCAGAAGAAAGGAACAAGACTGAGCAATTAATAACCCAAACTTAATGAGGGAATTCTTCACAGATAACAGCAGCTTGGCATTTATCAGAAGGTTGCAACAGCCTGGTTAGTGACTGCATGTCAAAGACATTTTTTCACATTATGCATCATCCTTCCATAAAACGGTTTCAAGAACTGTGGTACTGTGCACAAACCAGAAGCTAAGGCTTCCGGATTCTCTGTTTTTGAACCTTAGGCACATTCAGACATCCCGTATGTTTAAAGATGATAACGAATGTGTAAGCAGTCTGAAGTCATTCTAGGGTTTTTCTAAATAAAATCTGCCATGTCAGAGGAACACAGACTGCATCTAGTATACTCGGCTCTGAGATCACACCACCAGTCTAATTTTAGGTTCATGACTTTAAGGAACATACACTTGATAAAAGTCCCTGAAGAGAAAAATTCCTGAAATGTGACAAAATTGGGAAACTCAGAAAATGAATCACAATGAAAATATCAAGAATTCTGACAAGAACAAGAAGTAGACAAGAAATGAGGCTTTAAAAAGTGTTTATACGCCAGGCATGATGGTGCATACCTTTAATCCCAGCACTCTGGAAGCAGAGGCAGGTGGATCTCTGTGAGTTCAAGGCCAGCCTGGTCTACAAAGCAAGTTCCAGACCAGCTGGGACTAAAGGGAGACCTGTCTCAAAAAGACCCCCAAAAAGTGCTTATACTTACCAAGTTTTCAACTTCTCAGTTCACAGACTATAACATCATTCCAATGATTCCTGCCCCCAGGTCTCGGGCTAGCCTTTGGGCCACTATGTCACCTTGAGTGCTGTGGACCTTGGGACTTTTCTAACAAACAAAACACAGCAAAAGTAATGGGATATCACGTCCAAGATTAGATTTCAAAAACTTGTGCCTTCTATCTGGTTACTAACTCTGCCTTATAAAGAGTCCCTTATGACAGGAAACAGAAGTTTTGAGTCCGAGAACCCAGATGAATCTGGATGCAACCAGTAACCACACGAATGAGCTTAGAACATCCTTTCCTGGATGAGTTTTGAAACATCTCCCGCCTTGTAGTACGACCTAAGCCCTAATTATCTAAACAAGCCACAGCCAGACTCCAAACCAATGTGCATTATCCTCACCAACTGACTTCTGGGAATCATTTTTTACATAGCAATAGTGGCTAATACATCTCCTCACCCCCATTTCTAATATTAAATATGCTTTTACTTCTCAAAAAAAAATCCTTATTTCTGTTTGTGTGAATAAAAGCTATCTGTCTCTTTAAATGAAAGTTAAGACAACTATCTTAGGGGGTAATTATTGTCTTCAGTGCATCAACTCGGGTAACAAATAACAATAATCAAACACTAAATTGTCTCATTTCCAAAAACATCAATATAGAGTGTGGCAGAACTGGCCTTAGAATGGTCTCCCTAAAGCCAAAACCCATAGGAACTGAAAATTAATAAAATGATTTTATGCTCCAGATATGGCGGTATTTAATTACTTTCAAGGTAATGTTTATATGGAACTAGAAAGCACTGAGGGCTGCCTCTTTTTTCTCCTGAGTCACCAAAGATGTCCTCTACTTGCGCAAAATTTGTAATAAGTACTTATTTAGTAAAGGATCATAACTACCTAGCTGCTACTAGACAGTTTTATTTCAGATTCAATGCTTTGCTTATTTCCCAAGCAATTTCCCATTCCTCAAACTTCCCTCCACAATAAAGTACTTTATTAGATAATATTTACTAATAAACTGAAGGCCAGGGTAACTATTAAAAAAGATAAAGTATTCTATTAGAGTAGTTTAATTACAATGTGCTTTTCTGCAGCTTTCTTTTATTTTTTCTTTTTTTTTATCAAATCTAGACCCATGTCCCACCCATTCCCCCACCCCACCAGAGCTCATGCATTCTGCCAAACATGCTTTTCATCTCTTTCTCAGTCTTTCTCAATATTCTCCATGTGGAAGTTGACTGTTTTGAGCAGAAGTTCGTTTCAGTCATTTCTTTGTTGTTGTTGTTGTTGTTGTTGTGGTTGTTTCCAATATGCATCATTCCCAACTGCTTTGGACAAAAGCTCAAGGGGCCATGCACAGGAAATACTTACAATTAGGTAATTGGCACTAGCATCCACAGATAAGGGATACCATTCGTCATTTGTTTTTCTGGGACTGTGTCACTTCACTCTTATAGTTATAAGATAGTTATGTGATAGTAGTAGCAAGTGTTCATTCAAAATAAGACATCACACCTGGCGTGGTGGCACAAACCTTTAATCCCAGCACTCAGGAGGCAGAGGCAGGCAGATCTCTGTGAGTTCAAGTCCAACCTGGTCTATAGAGTGAGCTCCAGGCCATCTGGGACTAAAGGGAGACCCTGTCTCAAAAAGACAAAAAAAAAAAAAAATCACACGTTTGGTTCTTTTGAGACTTAACTGGATGCACAGGGCTGGTACATAAATTCTTATCCTTTAGACCTTAAAAACTAATGCTTATATTTTTGTGTTATGATGGGAAATAACATATTAGAATAATCATTCAAAGTAAACGTGCTTTTACATCTCCTAAACTGAAGTACTCTCATGATTTTTGTTAATAATGTTCAAAGAGGAGAATCAGTTATTTGAAGTCTAGTTTGGACTGTTTTCTATTTTCCAAATATGCTAGGATCTCTAAAGACAAAGAAGCACATGGATGAACTCTTCTTGAATCTTTTTCCAAGTCCTGCTTTCAGTGGATGCAGTGTTTTTGTGGCTCACTTAACATCTCACTATTTTTCCATTAATCCTAACTACATCAGGACATTTATCAAATGAAGGTGTTTTCCAACTGGAAGACAGTTTAGACATCTGCCCTTACCTACAAAATCACCATTAACCCATTATAGTTGGCTGCTGAAGCAATGTTTGGGGTGTCACAACTCATGCCTTATGGGTAGTAATTCCAGCCAGGCCTCCCTTGATTTTATATTTCTCTTACTATATTGCACATCACTGCCAAAGCATCATAGGTATTTTTCTGGCTTCTGGATGGCCTTGTTTCCTAAGCATCAAGCTTCACCCTTTAAGCCTCTGCTTGCCAAATCACCACCAAAGAAGCAGTTAAAAATAAAATAAATGCACAAGCAATTAGATATATAGGTATTTAAACAGCACTAATAGTTATGGTAGGTTACTTTGATATAGACATATATGTTTGGATGGTATGTTAATCTATGAATTACTATTAGTTTAAATACCTATATATCTAATTGCTTGTGCTTCATTAGTAGGATCGAAAGGTTATTCCTGGACAAACTGACAGCCCATGAAAGGAAACAGCCAGAATTGACCAGAGTCCAAAACAACAGCTCCAGAGAAAGTAGACAGTTTTGCTTCTCATCCACCTGTGCCCCTTTTCTAAGCCTAGGGAACAATCTTCGGAAGAGGGGGCATGGTAGAATGTAAGGGCTGTGATTGGGGTGAATAGTGAAACTACAACAATATAGACTGGACACTCATTTGATCAACTTGATTGAACATACAAGCCCCCCCAGCTGGATGGTGGGACCCATGGGCTGTGTGGGTTTGGGCACAACTGCCTGCAAATTGGTTTTACATGAAGGATGCTTGTACTCATAAATTATCACTTATTGCTAAAAAATGAAAAAAAAAAGCTGAGAGAAAGATACAGGACAGTTATGGCAGAATGCATGATCTGGGATGGGGTGGGGTGGGATGGGGGGAAGGGAATGGGAAATATGCCTGAACTGAATTGGAAAATGATGTATGAAATACACAAAGCATCAATAAAAAAAATAAAATAAATAATAAGAAATAAATAAAATAAATGTTCCACTTCTCCACTCAAAAGCCTTCAATAGTGAGCCACTACACGCAGGATAAGGTAAATCCTCAGATCAAGTCTGATGACATGGTTCAGTGGTAAAGTGCTTGCCTGGTCCACACCGGCCCTGGGTTTAATCCGTAGTACAAAAATTCCTTAAAGGAGAACCAGGGCCCTGTTTACATGGCTTCTCTGCTCTGGTCTCCCCACTTAAAGGAGAACCAGGCCCTGTTTACACGGCTTCTCTGCTCTGCTGTCCCCACTTAAAGGAGAACCAGGCCCTGTTTACACGGCTTCTCTGCTCTGCTGTCCCCACTTAAAGGAGAACCAGGCCCTGTTTACACGGCTTCTCTGCTCTGCTGTCCCCACTTAAAGGAGGACCAGGCCCTGTTTACACGGCTTCTCTGCTCTGCTTTCCCGACTTTGATCACTCTCGGTCTGGTCTGTGTCCCCGCCCCATCCCAGGCTACACCACACACAACTGTAGCCCCAACTTTACAACGCTCTCCTACACCCTGTGCGTTATGCCCTTTGCTTCTTGGGCATGGGTTGCCATAAACCCTCTTGGCTGCAAGGACCCAACCTTCACACCTTCTTCAAATCTCAGCTCAGGCTACTTCAACCCAGGAGTCCCTTTATTTCTGTTTCCTAGGTGAGCTGATATCCCTCCAGTTTTCTCTCCTAGCATTCCATCCCAACCTCTGTCATCACATTTATCACTGGATCATCACTGACAACTTAGGTCTCTGAATCCTCAGTTAGCCATGAAGACTGGTACTTTACTATGTGTTTTGTTGCTCATTTCTGTATTAGTAACAGGATCAGTAGACATTCCTTTTGCTAGCATATTTATAATCTTTTTAAATGAGTATGGGGAAAGATCTATCTTTTTTTTTTCAGTATTATAGATGCTTTATTCACCTTATTATCTAGATGCCTTTGTTAAACATATTTTTTTACTATTTTTTAATATATTTTGTACAAGATTATCAAATCTAGACCCGTGTCCCCCACCCTATCCCCCACCCCACCAGAGCTCATGCATTCTGCCAAACATGCTTTTCATCTCTTTCTCAGTCTTTCTCAAAATTCTCCATGAGGAAGTTGACTGTTTTGAGCAGAAGTTCACTGTTTCAGTCAGTTCTTCGATGCAGTCCTTTCTGTTATTGTTGTTGTTGTTGTTTCCAATATGCATCACTCCCAACTACTTGGACAAAAGGTCAAGGGGCTGTGCACAGGAAATACTTACAACTAGGTAACTGGCACTAGCATCCACAGATGAGGGATACCATTCATTGTTTGTTTTTCTGGTATTGTGTTACTTCACTCAGCATGATGTCTTCTAGCTCCAGCCATTGTCCTGCAAAGCTCATGATGTCATCTTTCTTTACTGCTGCATAGAACTCCATTGTGTAGATGTACCACATTTTCTCTATCCACTCGTCAGTTGAGGGGCATTTGGGTTGGTTCCAGCTCCTTGCTATTGTGAAGACAGCTGAAATAAACATGGCTGTGCATGTATCTCTGTGGTGGGGTGAGTCTTGAGGGTACATGCCTAGGAGTGGTATGGCTGGGTCGGGTGGCAAGTTCATTCCACATCTTCCAAGGGTTCTCCACACTGCTTTCCATAGTGGCTGCACGAGTTTACATTCCCACCAGCAGTGGATGAGTGTTCCAAGATCTATCTTTAAGAGAATGCTAAGTGCAAATAAACCTGAGATAGGCTGTTGAGAAATTGTTATTCATAGTCCCCTTATATGGTTTTGTAAGATTATTTATAAGCTTCAGAAGGCATGTATTCTATCAAACCTCAGAGAATCAGCTCTTTTGTCTGTTAAATGCTAAAATGTACAGTGGAACAAGAAATTAAGAACCATGCCATTTTTATAAGAAAAAGAACAGTTACTAAAATGAAAACCAAAAAAGTACACATCATCAAAATATTAAATAAAGAAACATGATATTATATCTGTTTGTACATGCTTAGCAGTACAAGAAACCTGGAATAACTGCCAGAAAAGTGTCATTAAGCAATCTTGCCATCATGCGGGCATCAGAGAACGAGCATTCACTTCATCCTGTCACCGTAGAAGCAGGTACAGGAAGATCAGAAGTTCAAGGTTAGTCACTAGACCAGAGTGAATTTAAGGGAAATGTGTGTGTGTGAAAGAGAGAGAGAGAGAGAGAGAGAGAGAGAGAGAGAGAGAATGAATAAACCTGGTTGACAGCATACTGTCCTATAGTAAACATTATTTTTTAGGATGAGAGAAATACACTCTAAAATAATAATAGAAGGACCATATTGTGTGCTATCTAGAGTTGTTGCATGTTCGTGCTTTCCCATGCCTGGCAGCACAGTTGCTTCATTTATATCAGAATTCCCATAAACACATGAGCAACATATTGAGTTGTTATCTTATTATGTCTGTTGTGTCACTAGGTAACAGGAATTTTTCAGTTCCATTTTAATCTTACATATCAGATGAGATGCATTATATAGGCTGTCTTTCATTGACCGGAATATCTTTTTCTCTCTTCAATTTCTTCTTTTCTCTGCCTGTATTTCTTTTGGACAACTGAGTATATATGCACATGTATGTATAACAATGTTAGAGATGGACCCCAGGCCCTTAATACCACTCTACCACTGAGCTACATCAGCAGCCCTTAGTATGTTCGTTAGCTTGCTTGCTTGTCTTGTGGAGGTTTGGGGGGACTGTCTTGTTTACTAATTTTTTGAGCATTTCATACAATTTACTTTTATTATATTCGCCTCCCAGATCCAACTCCACCCCTTCTCTACCCACCCAACTATGCACAAGCTCTGCACAAGCTCTTCCAGCATGGAAAGGGGAGGTTAGCCCAAACCCCACCTCCAACTAAGGAGATATTAACAGTTGATAGATTTGGGAAGATAACATCAGTTTTCTTCTATTTTTTTTTTGATGGTGTATACCTTTTTTTATTTTTTTATACAAGATTACATTACAAATCCAATCTACATCCATGTCCCCCTTCCTATCCCCCTGTGGTGGTTTGGATGAGTGTTCCCCATAGGCTCTAGGTATTCAGACATTTGTCTCCAGTTGGTGGCGCTGTTTTTGGAGGTCTTGGGGTGTGTGGCCGAGCTGGAGGAAGTGTGTCACTGGGGGCAGGCTTAGTGAGTTTTAACAAGCCTTGTGGTCTACAGTTGCCCTCTTTGCTTCCTGTGCTGATTGAGATGTGACCCTCGGCTTGGTGCTCCAGCCGCCACGCCTCCCGCTACAATGGACTCTAATTCCCTGGAACTATCAATCGTAAGCTCAAATAAACTCTTCCTTTTATAAGTTCCTTTGGTCATGGTGTTTTATCACAGCAACAGAAAAGTGACTAATACACCCCCCACCCCACCAGAGCTCATACATTCTGCCAAACATGTTTTTCATCTTTTTCTCAGTCTCTCTCAAAATTCTCGATGCAGAAGTTGACTGTTTTGAGCAGAAGTTCACCATTTCAGTCAGTTCTTTGACACAGTCTTTTCTGTTGTTGTTGTTGTTGTTTCCAATATGTATCACCCCCAAATACTTGGACAAAGTTAAGTGAAGTAACACAGTCCCAGCAAAACAAAGGACGAATGGTATCCCTCATCTGTGGATGCTAGCACCAATTACCTAGTTGTATTTCTTGTGCAGGGCTCCTTGAGCTTTTGTCCAAGTATTTGGAACGTCAGTTTTCTTTAAGGATGTAGCCCCTGGTGGGGCTGTTTGTCCAACAGTGCCCCAGGGGATGATCAAACACCAAAGAATACATGGGTAGCATGAATTGGACTCAATGGTTTCTGAAAATGAGGTAATAAAGGTTTTGTGTCTTTACTTTTGTTTTTTTGTGAGGTTTGTTTTTTGTTTTGATTTTTGTCTGTTTGTTGTTTTTTTTTAAGGCAGGGTCTCATTAGGTAGCATGCACCAGCCTGAAACTCACTATATACCATCCTGTCCTCAAATTTGTTTGATACTCCTGCCTCAGCCTCCTGAGTGCTAGGATTACAGGTGTGAGCCACCACTTCTGGCCTTTTGTGATTTTATTTGCTTTGGTTTCATTTTCTGCTTCTCCAGAGGATTTCAGGCAACCCAGACTGTTCTTAAACTTGCTGTGTGGCCAAGGCTGGCTTGGAGCTCCTAGCCTTTCTAATTCTTTCTCCCCGGTGAGGGATTACAGACATGTACCATCCCCAGCTGACCAATATATTTTTACATGGTACCTGACTGTACATATATATATAATAAATTAAAAATTATTTCTGTTGAATAACTCCATCTTATGGTCTTACTCAGGCCTGTCCAGTTAAATTCACTACATGGCGTATTTTACACTACTTGAGGGTAAACTTTCCTAGAGAAAAAAATAACTCAAACGTTTGATTTCTGGAGAGTACAAAAATTACCTCAAGTCAACAGTTTGAAAAAGCAGTTATTTCAAAGACAGGCTTAGGATTGTTTTAGTTTACTTTTCTCTATTTTTTTTTTTTTTGAATTGGCTCCTGTAAAGAAAAATACTACGACTGTACTCATTATCTCCACTGTGGTTCAACCGAGCTCTGTTGAAGGGAAGGGAAGATATGAAGTGGCCATAAAGCCACTAAGTACTCTCCTAGGTAAGCATAAACTGTCTTGTTTCCTAAAACTAACAGAATTGGCCAAGCTCAGTTGAGCACTGTGGGTACTAATGCACTCATGTGGGATAAGGTGAAGGCTCAGATGGTGTATTCTAGCTTAGGAAAATCAAACCTACCTTACATCAGAAAACATAATTTATTTGGCCTACTTGGAGAAAATAATGAAGCAAATATCTACAGTGGTTGTGGAATCCCATATCACCCAAAGTCTTCTGGAAAGTAAACAGATGCCACCAACCAACCTACATGGATCACAGTCAATGAAGTCATATTGGTCCTATTCACCACTATGTTCTCAGTGACTTGAGACATGCATGGCAGATAGTAGATGCTCAGAGTTTGTTAGATACATGAGTTAACCAGAATCATTGAGGAACTAAACGATATGACATAGGCAACACTTAGCCATACTCTGTCCATTTTCTACAGCCATGTATTAATCTTCATTTCATTGCCATGACCAAAACACCTAACCTAAACAACTTAAACAATGAGGGATTTACTTTGGCTCTTGGTTCCAGAGGGTCCTGTCCACCACGGTGGGGGAAGCATGGTGAAGCGGTTCACATCAAGGTAGGGGGAGCGTGCGGCTGGAGACCCTCTTCATGGTAGGCAGGAAGCAGAAGGAGAGCATAGGAAGAGACTGAGTGCAGGACATAGTTCCCAAAGAAACACCCCAGTTGCTTGCTACCTCCAAGTAGGCCCCAGCACCTACATCAAAGGATTGAACCATTCATTAGGTCAGATCCCTCAAAATCTATCTTGGGAAAACACACACAAACACACCTAAAGGTATGCTTAACAATCTCCAAGCATTCCTCAATCCAGGGAACTTAGTCATCAAAGTCGTACATCACAGATCCTCATCTTTGTGCCTTTTGTTAGCTAGGGTTCTCCTCGCCTATGGCAATGTGCTCCTGGCATAGGCAAAATCATGCTATCTCTCATCTAGAGATGATGAATGGTCAAGAAAGCATTAAACACAAAGCTGACTCTCTCCAGTCCTTGAGCCACTGCCAAATTACAATTCCAAGACAGTTTTCTCTAAATAGCCTTTCCAATTGCCTCCTTCCCCTAGACCTGACTCCTCAGTTCTTTGTGTTCACTGTGTCTTGCACATGTTGAAATATTTCTAACTGTAAAGTTAAAGTGCATAAAATATTACAGTGAAGTTAAGCAAATGACAATAAACAGAACAGTTTAACAAATGATAGTAAGGTAGATCCCCAGTGTGAACCCAGTCAAGGTCAACACTGAGCTTCTTCCAGCATCAGCCAGCCATGCTCCTGGGTGGCCTTCCTGCTCGCAGACTCCGCCCTCTCCCAGGATCCAATGTCTATCCTCACTGTTGTGATCATCTGGACGTTGTTCTGTGTTTTGCAACATAAGGAGAAGTTTCTAGTCAATGTATTTTACTTTTATCTGTTTATGTGTTGTTTCTTTCATGGAACATTTTGTTCTTAAATTTTACATATGCTGCATATATAGCTGTAGTTTGTCCATTTTGTTCCCAAATGTCATTTTATTGTGTGAATAAACAATTTATCTATTCATTTTACTGTCTATTCATTTTGCTGGGGATGGATGCTTGGGTAGCATCCCATCTGGGGCCATTTTGATCAGCACTGAATATTCTTGTCAAATCATGGTGCTCATGAGTATGCATTTCAACAATAAGCCAAATCGCTGGGAAAGAATTTCTGATTGTGCACATCTGCATTTACTAAATAAAGTCAAAACATTTTCCAGCATGTCTCTGCTAATGTTCCCTTATCCTGGTTTTTGAATGCTTTTATTGTTCCACAATCTTCCACTGGTATTGTGAGACTTGAAACTATCTCCAGTTTGGTGTGTAGCCAAAGGTTTCGGCGTGCAGGTTTCCCCGTGTTCTTCTTCATGTCCAGTGAGTTTGATGTCGTTTTAAATGCGCGCTGACCATTTGGATCACCCTACTTATGAACCTGGTTGCCCATTTGCCTATTAGACTAAAATTCTTTTAAAATTGGTTTGTAAATACTTTTTATATATTCCCAGTGCATTAATTAAAATTGTAGTGAATACATCCCACCCTGTACTTTTTTTTTTTTTTTTTTTTTTTTTTGGTCTTTTCGAGACAGGTCTCCTCTAATAGCCCCAGCTGTCCTGGAACCTCACTCTGTAGACTAGGTTACCTTGACTCACAAAGATCCATCTGCCTCTGCCTCCCAAGTGCTAGGTTAAAAGGCGGGCCCACCACACCCGGCCCACCCTGTACTTTTTTAATTTTTTGCTTTTAAAAATAGAGCTATGCCCTTTTCTAAGCCTAGGGAACAATCTGCGGACAGAGGGGGCATGGTAGAATGTAAAGGCTGCGATTGGGGTGAAGGTGAAAACTACAAGCGTGTAGTCTGGACACTCATTTGATCAACTTGATTGAAACAAACAACCGGTCACCCCCCACTGAATGGTGGGACTGTGGGGGTTTGGGCACAACGATCTGTAGATTGGTTTTGCCACGAAGGATGCTTATACTCATGAATTATCACTGTATAGCTAAAAAATGAAAAAGAAAAAAAAAAAAAAAAAAAAACCCTGAAAGATGCAGGACAGTTATGGCAGAATACATGATCTGGGATGGGGGGGGGGGGAAGGGAAAGGGAAATATGCCTGATTTGAATTGGAAAATGATGTACGAAATGCACAAACCATCAATAAAAATTAAATTAAAAAAAAGAGCTATCAGGGCTGGAGAAACGGCCTAGTGGCTAAGTCGCCGACTGCTCTTGCAGAGGACCCAGGTTCGATCCCCAGCACCCACATGGCCGCTGAGAACCATCTTTAGCTCCAGTTCCAGGGGAATCTGACACCCTCTTCTGACCTCCGTGGTATTGTATGACACATGTGCACAAACCTGCATGCAGACAGTACATGCATACACACGAAATAAATAAATAAATAAAATAAAATAAATAATAAAAAATAGGAACAACAAATTTAAAAAAATAGAGCTATCCCAGGCACGGAGGTGCACACCTTTAAACCCAGCACTCAGGAGGCAGAAACAGGCAGATCTCTTTGAGTTCAAGGCCAGCCTGGTCTACACAGCAAGCTTCAGGTCAGCTGGAATTAAAGGGAGACCCTGCGACCTTGTCTCAAAAAGACTAAAAAAAGAAAATAGAGCTACTTAATTTTAATGAAATCATGTTTATCAGTCTTTTCATTTCAGTTAATGATTTTTGTACCATATTTAAGAACTCACTTCCTATCTGAGGAATTGCTTTTTGTAGATTGTCTTAAATTTTTAACATATGATATTGCGGTCAATAATAGTAATAAAGAAGGACTTTTTTCTTTCAAATTCATGTAAACTTTTTTGTTAATAATTTGGTTTTCATTTGTTTGTGGGGGTTTTTTTTTCCTTATTATACTGTACAGACCTCCAGGAAAACTATGTGCTCAGAAGTCGTAGACAATGAGCAACCTTGTCTTGCTCCCAAATTTGCAGGAAAATCCTATAGAACCAGTGCTAAAGATGATTCAATGTGGAACATAATGTGCTGTGAGTGTTTATTAAGTATTCTACCAAATAAAGGAAGTTCCACTGCAGTCTGGCCTTGCTGAATTTAACCTAATTAAGATATCTAACTTTGAAAGATCTATGTAATCAAATTATACTTTTGCTCTGTAAATCCAATGGCTTTTATTAGCTTTCTGTAACAGTATCCGGCTGCTACAATACTCTGAACTGAGTCTTGATTTGCTAATGTCTCGTTGAGGACATTTTCATCTCTGGGAACAAGCCATACTCATTTCTGCCCTTATTTCCTCATCAAGTCCCTTCCTGATCTGTTATTGTTGTCAAAAAATGAATTGAGGACATAAGACTTTCACTTTTCTGGAAGTTTGTAGAATGTGGGAATTATTTGCATCTCAAAAGTCTGAGGCCCAGGGGTCTGGCTCCATTATTTAGTACTTGGAAAGTACTCATTCTCCACCACTGAATAAACCTGGCACTGAGGCCTCAGAACTCCAACCTAGCATTCAACAGGGAGAGACAGGAGGAGCAGAAGTTCAAGGTCATCCTTGGCTACTACTAAGCTTGGGACAAGCTTGTCTGGGGCACAGGAGACCCTGTCTCAAAAAAAAAAAAAAAATGTGTGTTAGAATTCAATAATGAGGGCTGGAGAGATGGCCTAGCAGTTAAGAGCGCCTACCGCTCTTACAGAGGACCCGGGTTCGATCCCCAGCACCCACATGGCAGCCGAGAACCGTCTGAAACTCCAATTCCAGGAGAACTCCAGTTCCAGGGGAATCCAACGCCCTCTCTGACCTCCGTGGCATTGCACGACACGGGTGCACAAACTTGCATGCAGACAGTACATTCAAACACATACAGAAATAAATAAAATAAAATAAAATAAAAAGAAAAAGAATTCAATAATGAATCCTTTCACGAATATTTTCTCTATAGAAAATTTTAAAATTATTCTTTCAGTTTTGTTGGTCATTACAAAACTACTCACTTTCTGCTTTTTAGGTCCATTTGTGTACTGTGTTTTTCTATAAAAGTAGGCATCTCATTTAAATTTTCAAATTTTCGTCATAAAGGTATTCATAATATCCTATTATCATCTCTTTTGATACTGCAAGATATGTGGTAATGTTTTATTTTTAACTCCCAAACATTATGATTCACACTTTCTCTATTTTCTGTGTTGAGTTGGGATGCAGAGAAAGCTGGACAAAGCATGGAATGAAGCTTGCTTAATTCGATTTTGTCACCTATCTAATAAACACCTACACCAGCACATGGTGTTTAATGGGTTTGCTATATCTCCATTGTAAGCTCCCAGATCCTGTCATGAACTCATTGGTATTTAAGAGACATAAGAAACATAAAACACATGTAAAGCTAAACCCATTAATCCCTTTCTCTTTTTCTCATTCCTTTTTTGCAATTCTTCCTCAGATGAGGGGAACTGACACTTTCCTTTGCAGAAGAACTTGCAGAGCTCATTCACCATACTACTGAGCTCTGGTAAGAAGGCTGCCACCCTTGACAACTCTCACTCACCAGCTAATTGACCCATGACCTACACGTGAAACCACGGGCTACCAATCACTGTCAGTGAAAGACTAGTAAAATATAGGCTAGGTTTACATGCTGTTTACAAAAGTTCTCCCGTAGAACATGAAGAGGGTAGGCTACACACGCTGCAATCGTTTTGTCATGGTGAATGATATAAAGAAACATATAATTCTTACTATTTTTCATGAGTTCAGTTTATAATAAACTGTTGGCAGTCATTGGTCCAAACAACAAAACTGAATCTTTAATGAAAACTTAATTACTCTGAGAAAGTTAATGAGGATTGTATAACTACAAAAATAATATTCATTAATACTATCTACTATGAAGGCTGTAGCAGTATTACTGAAAACATCAAAAGACTGGAAATTCATGGATGAATTAGAACAAATTTCAAATTACCTAATAAGACTGGCAAGGAAGATGATGATTCAACAAGCACTGCTATGATACAGACAGTGCATTTACACACAGCTCAGGTTTTTGTAGATTTATTCATTCGCCTTTGTGACAAATACCTGAAAAAACACCTTACAAAGAGGAAAGATTTTTTATTCATGGTTTCAGAGAAGCTGGTTAACCATTACCTGGGGCCTGGCACAATGGAGCCTTGTGGCTGTGGTGAAAAACTCAGCTTCTTTCGTGGTAACCAGAAAGGGGAGGGCAGCAGCAAGGGACAGGGCAAGTTTTCAGGATGCACCCCAGGGATCTACTTCCTCCAAATAGGCCCTACTTCCTACTTCCTACCACTTCTGAATACTGGCATCTTATTTTGAATGGATTAGCCCATTGTTTAGGTCAGCATTCTCACCATTCATCACTTCTTCTTGGCCCAGTAACTGGCAGTCAAGCTTTATAAGCCGTTGGGGGACATTTATACCTATAATAGTTCACATGTGTAATGTTTTCCAAAGGCTCATTCTTTGGAATGCTAGTCAACACACCTTGGTTCTTGAACTAAATCTATATTATCGTCTCGCTCTCTCTCTCTTTCTTCTATCTCTCCGCTTTTATCTCTCTCCTTCTTGGTCAGATCTGGACATAATAAATAAGCTCCACCCTTCAGAATCCCCAGCCACCACAGATGCAGCTATCCACCCAGGCCCTCTGCCCAGTAATGGACTAAAAAATTTTTCGCAACCAAATAAATCTTTCACGTCTTTGAAAGCTGTTTCTAACTCAATGGATGCAGTAAACCGAACAAATACAACATCCAATGCTGGCCCCTAGTTATTTTTTTTTAATTAGTTTTTATTGAGTGCTTTGGTGCATTTCATACATTTTTTCCAAATTCAGTTCAGGGCTATTTCCCTTCCTCTCACCCCCCCCACCACACCCCATCCAGATCATGCATGTCTGCCATAACTGGTCCTGGCATCCTTTCCTCAGTTTTTTTTTTTTTTTCATTTTAGCTATAAGTTTGAAATCCATGAGTTGGAGTACAAGCTCCTTCAGTAAAAAAAACCTATACTGAAGGCTGATTGTGCACAAACCTACAGCCCCACCATCCAGTGGGGGGGTTCAAGGTGTTTGTCAATCAATTGATGCAACTGAGTGCTCCAGAACTACATTGCTGTAGTTTTCACAATTCACCCCAATCGCAGCCCTACATTCTACCACAGGCCCGCCTCCTTCCGCAGGTTTGTTCCCTAGGCTTAGAAAAGGGGCCCACGGATGAGAAGCAAAGAGGTAAAACAGTCCACTCTCTCTGGGAGTGTTTGACTTGATCTCTGATCATATTTGGTCTGTTTCCTTCATGGCTGACAGTTTGTCCAGGAAAACCTGTCGAATCCTACTGTAAGCACAAGCATTAGATTATACAGATAATTTAACACAAGTATATAGGTTAGTGGTGGTACGTTTAAGCCAGGACACATGTTGGATAGGTGTAATCACATGAATACAAGATTCCCCTGTTACAATATGAGAAGGGTCTGACTGTATGATTGGCTATAAACATCTCCTAACCACAGGAGGACTTGTAGTTGTGGCATATCAGACTGGGTTATTTCTCCAAGGAGAGAGCATAACACAATTAGATTTGGGTATAGGCAACATGGCGGCCATCTGCACACAGTTATTTCACAGGCAGTTGAGATGTAGTGGTGCTGACTGGTGGATCTGCTTGACTACTAGGAGACCCATATTTGCTTTATTGGTTGAGTGGCCTTTTGGTAAACACTCTCGTGGCATTCCAGAGGCCAGCTGTGTTACACTTGCATGTTGGCAGATACATCCCTCCCGATTGTTAACAGTCAGGTCTTCTGGCTAGGCAGGGTCTTATGGCCTCTCCTCCTGTAAGGTATTCCCAACTTAGAGGCAAGGGAGCCTACCTTTTGTGGGGCCATTGGATCCACCTGGCCAACAATATCCACCTGGTAGAAAAAATAATCCATTGCTGATGTCGAAGCTCCTGTATTAATATATTTGGCCTGAGTGCATAGCCCTAGGAACTTTAGTTATTTATATTTGGTTCTGAACTGTGAGTAATCCCTTCCACAGTTTCCCATGTCTAGTAGTCAATTTAAGAAAGCAGTTATACCAGTTTTATAAAAGATTACCTCTACAATAGTTGGTCTCCAATTTTCAGTTGGGGAACGACCTCATCATCGTTCATATTCTCTCCTGGTTCTATGGGGGGAAGGCAAGAAAGTGTCTCATCTAAAACCTTATGGGGCACCTTAGAAGGTAAGTTTCATATTAGGACTCATTTAACTAGTTGTTACATGTAGGGATCCCACAGAGGGGTACTTGATGTATTATGGACGGCAATCTGAGGCTTGTATTTCCTTCCTTTGAATGTTCAGACGGGTCAGCCTTTTCCTTGCCACTTTTTTGGTGTACATGCCTACCGAATGAAAGCTGTATCTTTTCTCTGCCGTTTTAAGGTTGGTGAAGTTTTGTCCTGTTGGAACAAACAATCTTTTTCCCATAGTGTTTTATAAGATTGGAATTGCAAGGGTTTGATATAAATCGGTTCTCATGGTCGGTTCTTGATATCCCCCCCCCCCCCTTTTTTGTTTTAGCGTATAGTCATCCAGAAGAGAAGACAGTTGTAATTATACATGACTATAGGGGGAGATTCAAGGCACCAATTCATCAAATTCACCGATGTTGTTTTGGGTGAGCTATATATGAATAACTTGGGAAGCAAAATAATTCGTAATTCAATCATCCTTAAAGAAGCAGGAATGCTACAAGGATGATACTGAAACAGAGCGATTTAAAATTATAGAGAATAATTTGTTGGTCGTCATGATCCCAAACATAGTTCTTTGACTCTCAGATTTTATGTAAAGCAAATGTCGGGCAACAGCGAATTATTCTCCATTTAATCGTAAGGAGGGAGTCTAGGAAGTGTCTTGATCATTAATTGATGTTGCATCGCTATGGGAGGTCCAGCGCCCTAGATCAGTGTGGTCCTGGGCTATGTACTATAAATAGTTCTTGTCGACAATTTAATATTTGAGCTGAGGCGTGGCTGGAACAATGCCTTTTAATCCCAGCACAATTTGGGAGGCAGAGGCAGGCAGATCTTTGTGAGGCTCAGGGCCTGCCTGGCTATGCTAGGAGTGAGTCAGGGACAGCTGGGGCACAGCGGAGGAGAGTTTCTTGTTGTCTTGAAAGAAGACCAATGTTTAATAATATAAAACAAAAATAAAAAAATTAACATAAATTAAATAATTATTTGGCATCTCATACATTGATTAATTTTTGAACAGTGTTCACTCCCTTATTCTTCCTCTCTTTAACTCCCTTCAGATCCACTCCCACCCAAGGAAAAAATGTGAAATTTATTATATGGACATATTAAAAATTCTACCTTGAATCTTTGTAAATCTTTAATAATTTGGCCAGGATTTCAGAGATTCGGGGAGAATTTTTTTTTTTTCGGCGTCAATTAATGTGCCTGGAACAAGCCGTTGTCCATTTCCACCAGCGGTCTGCTAAGTCAAAACAATCTTGACTTTAATGTTATTTCACTCTATTTCCCCTATTTTACTGATTTTTAATGCTGATGTGACCCAGTACTGTTAATAAATCTGACACTTCTTGTTTGTTTGTTTCTTCTAGGGGGAAGGTTTGCAATGAGTAGAGCTTTGCAAACGGTGATAGAGCCTTTACGGAAGTAGGGATACAGAAGGTAAGGGGGGACGGACTGTCGACTCGGAGGTTAGCTGGAACCAGGCCTTGGCAATTAAAAGGCATTTACATTTTGGTAGTCGGCGACATGTAGCAAGGCGTGCTGGGGTCCTGGGGGTGGAGAGGAGTGTGAATGGGTCAGTGGTTAAAGAGCACCTGAGTATGGTCCTGTAGAGGACCCAGGCAGTCAGCTACCCCAGATGGCAGGCGAGCCCACACACTCAGTGATGCGGGCCCGCGCAACCCCACCCCAACTCTTTGCACCCGACAGAGCAAGCGCACAAGGGGGGGACCGGAACACCTGGGGCAACACCAGTGCCAAAACTAATAAGCACCAAAATGGAAATATATTAACCAATATTAAATGAGATATATCGGATTAATAAGATGAGAGGAGATGAACAATACGAAAAAATAAATAAAGCAATAAATGGGGCCAACTGGTGCAAACGATGGGCGGGTGAGGCTTGGCCCAACGGGGGTAAACAGGATCGCGCGCTCAGTGTAGGGTGGGTGAACGGGCACGGCTGGAAAAACATAGCCCATACAGGTTAAGCAGGGTTCGGGGTGACATGAGTTGCTGCGTTCTACCTTTATGGCGCAGGCCAAACAGGGTTCCCAAGCAAGGCGAAAAGTAAGAAAAAAGGCAACAACACTCTTGGGTAATTGCTTGGAAAATAGATGCACATGGGACAATGGGATTTGAGTATGTTGAGGAGAGTTTGCTATGGGTATGAGACAACAGGGTCGTGCATAATGAAGTTGGAGGGTGACTGAGACAGACCTGCCGTGACCCAAAAGCCCGACTGTCTTGGTACCAGGATGGTCTCGTGCAGGAATTACATGACGCAACTGAAATTGGCTTATGGATTGATGTGATCGGCTAGCTACTGCGGTATTGTCGGGTATTTGTCAAAATAAGGCACATTGTGTCAAACTCACTTTTTCTGAAGCCCTTTTCTGTATTATTTTTGTTCCATTTTTTACCCTTTATTTAAACTTCATTTATACGTTGGATGAGATTAGTCAGACATACAGGATCAACATTTAAGCTATCTTTTTATTATGTCCTATTTCAACTTCCTTTTATGTGCTAATTTTATCTTTTTTGTCTTTTTGTTTTTTTTTTTTTTTTTTGGTCTATTTCCGAGACTGAGTCTCCCTGTAGTCCCAGCTGTCCTTGGAACTTACTTCTGCAGCAAACAGTTGGCCTTTGTTGAACTACAAAGATACGCGTTGCCTTTTGCCTCCAAGCTTAGGATTAAAGCGTCGAATGAGCATCTCTCCCCACGCCCCGGCTCCAGCTCAATACAGTGCTTAAGGATTAGTTCAGTTTGTTTGAAAAACTACGCATGAATTTTTTTCTCTATTTTATTTTACTATAACATATTCTACCATTTGTATCATCTTGTGTATCTTCGTTCTTACGTGTTAATGATCACAAAAATGTTTTTACTCTGCATCAATAAATATTTCTTGCTTCAAAAAAAAAAAAAAAATCTAGCTAAGGATAAGCCTACCTGCAAGCCAGCAGGCTGCGTTCCTCTCTGGACTTCGCTTATAGTTTCTGCCCTGACTTCCCTCAGTGAATGCACTGTAACCTGCAAGCTGAAATAAAAGCTCTCTTCACATAAGTTGTTTTTGATCCTAATACTTGTCACAGCAACAGAATGAAATGGAATAAAACTATACCACGTATCTTTTCATTTAAAGCAAATGCCATGTTTCCATTCTTTTGGATTCTCAGACTTTTCATGCTGCGGAAAGTTACTTGTACTTGGTTGCAATGGTGACAACTTGGAACAAAGACCCATGCGAATCTCAATTGCCGACAAAATCCTCAGCAATAAAAGTTGGTGGAATGTAAGGAGGGCAAAGCCAACCTCAGCTGAGGCAAAAATCTATTGGTAAATTGTGTGACTGGCTGGAAGAGGGGAAAGCTGGTTTTCGTTCTGAGGGTGTGGACCATAGATACGGTTAACGACGCACGGTGGTGGTAATGCACACTGAAAGACATTTTACGGACCAAAAAACTTGACTCAATATTGATATAACAGAGTACATGTAAATCTAGTAAGGAGCTATAAAAGGGGCTTCGATAGGGAAGGGTCATATAAATAGTGATCAAACATATATGAAATTCACCAAAAAATAATATTTCAATCATATATATATATATATAATATAATATATATGAAGAATTAGCATATTATATTGTGGTCATAGCCAAATTAGAGAACTTTGGCAAATGGTAAGGAATGGCCCATTTTACAAGAGCACTTTTCATCTGCTTTAAACAAAAGTCAGTTCGTTCCAATTATTTGATTCCAATTCAAGAAATCAGAGTAAAGCTAAGTAGCATGAAAGACAATTTTATCACAGTCCCAAATGATCTGACATCATTATAAATGCAAATAAAAATTCTTTCTGTCTCTTAATAACAATTAAAGTATTATTTTATGATGGTAGCACTAATATAAATTGTTGTGTAGCACAGCATTACAGTGAAAAATGTTACAAAATTAATAAATATCCAGACATCTTTATATAGGAGAACATGTTAGTAAACTGAATGTCTCATATGTGTATATTAAAAAGCAAAATAAAATAACCAAATCTGACAATATAGTTTATTTAAAAATTATAAAACAAATTTTTCTTTTTAATGTTTTGTTTATTTATTTTTGTATGTGTATGATGTACTGTCTAGTAGGTTTGTATTGCTCACCCGTGTCGGATGCAATGGCTGCGGAGGTCAGAAGAGGGTGTGAGATCCCCTGGAACTTGAGTTCAAAGACGGTTTTCTCAGCGCCATGTGGGTTGCTGAGGAATCATTTGAATCCCGGCGTCTCTCTGGCAAGGAGCAGTTGGCGTCTTAACCGCTAGGCCATCTCTTCCAGTCCAACCATTTTATATTTATATTTAAGTCAAAAAATTCTATAATGAATTTAGCAAACGATCAGCTATTATGCATTATAATGTTTATATGCAAAATATTAGCAAAATTAAGTAATATATAATTAAAATATGATTTATTAGTTACATAATTATTAACTAGGCATTATACTATGTCATGTGTATTATATATATATATATATAATATATATATATATAAATCGGCAGTTATGAAGTTTGCCAAGGTATTGCTCAAAATCTTTCAAGGGATCTTGGAAGATTTTTCATCCTTGCGATATTACATAGCTCAGTTACCAAGAAACTTAAATTAAAATACTCTGTCCTGGGGCCCAGCAGAGTAGCACACAATTTTAATCCCAGAACTCTGGGGCAGGTGGATTTCTGTGACTTCAAGGCCAGCCTTCTTCATATAGACAGAACCAGGCATCTGGGACTACAGGGAGACCTTGTAACAAACAAACAAACAAACAAACAAATAGTCTGTTCTGACCATAAATCTGTATTGTTCTTGCAATTACTTTAGTCTTTGTGTGTTATGGGACATTATCAAGTGCATACAATCTTTCTGTTAAATTCAGCTCCTCATTGTGTGAGACCTGTTTTGCTGCTAGTAATGTTTCTCAATAAAATGTCTAATATTTACGAATGCCTCAAATAACACTACATTACTTTGGTTTTTACTCAGTCTGACAACTATTGTCTTTGACACTGAAAGTCTCGGTCCATTTAAATTAAATTAATTTTAAAATATATTTGAGCTTGAATCTCCCATCTCATTATGTATCATGTGCCCTGCCTACCCTGTGTTCCTACTTAGCTTCTCTCACTTTTCTTTTCAACTGATTGAAATTTTATTATTCCATTTTGCCTTCTATTACTCTGAAGACATTATAATTTTGTATTATTTTGTGAAAACTTCATTATATACTATTGAATTATCCAAACTGAGTATTAAATTATACCTTATCTCACACATAATAATGCAATGGTTTTCAGATGTTTCAAAATATTTCCAAGCTCCATTCCTAGTATTATTATTATTGTTATTATTATCATTATTATTATTATTATTATTATATTTTGGGGGGTCTTTTTGAGACAGGGTCTCCCTGTAGCCCCAGCTGTACTGGAACTCACTCTGTAGACCAGGCTGGTCTTGAACTCACAAAGATCCGCCTGCCTCTGCCTCCCAATATTATTGTATATTTTAATGGAATGTATGTAGTTATTAAATATAGTTTAACATGTACATGTATTATGTATGTGAGTCTATGTTTTATAAATATCACAAATAGTTATATGCTATAATCATAAAATATGCATGTCAACCATCATCCCTCAGAAGAATCAAAAGAAATTAAGAAGGAAACTAGGGACAAGGCGAAGTTCCTCACACTGTAGCAGGGGGGAGGAAGATGCAGATAAAGAGACTGAGTATGGTGGCTTGAGCTCATCCTCTCCAGGTGTCCCCTCCAGAAGAGACATTCTCTCCCTGCCACAAAAATAGGGCTGTTCCACCACATTGGCATGGGGTATCTATTCTTCCAGTTCTACTTTGTAGAATGGAGGATTTCTTTCTTTCTTTCTCTTTCTTTTTTACAGACAATGCTCTGTGTAACCCAGGATGATTTTTACTTCATTTTGTATCCCAGAATGTCTTTCACTACTGATCCTCCTGCTTCTATGTCCCATGTGCTGGGATTACAAGTATGAACTACCATAGCCAGTGTTATATAGGAATGTCCTCTGACACACAGACTAGGTGCCATCTTCCCAAGCTTGGTTGCACCTGCTTGCCTAGGATCATCACAGGTGAGCTTGTAAACTGTCGTTCCCCACAAGAAAGGAAGGGGAGGGAAAGTCACAGGACCCTTGCCCAAGAGTCCAGAAGCTACACCAACCAGTCTGCCCTAATTGCACATGGTGTAGGAGAGGGACTAAGGGAAAGCCTAGGGAGGGTCTCTTGCTATTTTATATGTTTATGGGGAAGCCACCATCCATACTTGTATAGAGACTTTCCATTGTGGCCTTGTTGGGGAGGGATCACCAATACTCCTATAAGTAAAGCCTTACCCATTGCTATGTAAGTAAGCCCAATAAACGCAATGGTTTCCCAGACTGCAGTTTGGGAAGTTGTACCTCAGTTTGTTGTTGGAATCACCAGAAGGAATTTTAGCAACACCATTTAAGACCACACTAATTTAAGCCCTGCAAAAGCCATACAAAGTACACAGTTTTCTGTAAAGTGTGTTTCATAGAATGACTAAATTTTGCAACAGAATCGAAAGCTCCTACAAGTAAGTCATTCCCAGTGGTGGAATAGGAATCAATCCTGCATTAGACTATTAGAAACATTTTATAAAACATTGTTCAAAACTTCAAATTATTCCTACAGATTAAGATAGAAGTTGTTGATATCTGCTTTTTTGAACCTACAATTACATTTCAGGAAAAAAATACAGAGATATATCATTGCTGTTGTTAAATTAAAATCAAGCATTTAAAATACTGTGAAACACCAAGTCGATGAAAAATTGAAAGGTGAGTCCTCTGTCCCTTCTTGTTCATATGGAGAGGGAGTGCATTTTGAGTGGAGGGAACTAGGACAGAACCTCATACGGTGGTTGCTGCCTCACAACAGAAGTAGGGAGTTCACTTGTGTCAAATGAATTCTCCCATTGCAGTTTTTCAACTGAATAGAAAATGAATCATAATTCTTTCTAAGGACATTTAGAAACCTAAAATTTACTGAATCACATGTTTTTCTTTGAGTCTAAAATGTAAAGGCAGGGGCTGGAGTGATGAGCAAGCAGTTAAGATCACTGGCTGAGGACTGGGGCTCATTTCTCTGAAGCACCCACGTGGCAGCTAACAATTGTCCATAACTCCAGTTCCAGTGGGTCTGTTGCCCTCTTCTGGCTTCTACAGGCATTGCATGCATGTGGTGCACAACCTAAGTGCAGTCAAAACACTCATACACATAAAATAAAAATAAAGGATAAAAATGTAAAAGGGGTCCAGCAAAGTGGTGCATAGCTTTAATCCCAGCATTTCGGGAGGCAAAGATAGGAAAATCTCTTTGAGACTGAGGACAGCCTGGTCTACACTATTCCAGCCCAACTAGGAATACAAGAAAACCCTGAAGAAAGAAAGAAAGAAAGAAAGAAAGAAAGAAAGAAAGAAAGAAAGAAAGAAAGAAAGAAAGAAAGAAAGAAAGAAAGAAAGAAAGAAAGAAAGAAAGCAACTGCACAGAAAATAAGGTTGACAGTTGACATATGGGACCTTATTAAACTCAAAAGTTTCTGTACAGCAAAAGAAATAATCAAGGAAGTGAAGAGAAAACCCACAGAGTGGGAGGAAACCTTCACTCCTGATACATCTGACAGAGCATTAACTTCCAGAATATATAAACTACTCAAAAAACAAAGAAGAAAACAATGACTCACTCAAAAAATGGAGTAAAGAGGTGAACAGAGACTTCACAATCGAGGAAATAGAGATGGCTGAGAAACATCTTAAAAAGTGTTCAACATTGCTAATAATTAAGGAAATGCAAATTAAAACCACTTTAAGATATCATCTCACCCCGGTAAGGCTGGCAAGGCTCAAGAAAACAAATGATACTAACTGCTGGAGAGGGTGTGGGGAAAGGGGAATACTCATCCACTGCTGGTGGGAATGCAAACTTGTACAACCACTATGGAAAGCAGTATGGATAACCCTTAAAAGACTCAAAATGAGTCTACCACCTGACCCAGCCATACCACTTCTGGGAATATATCCATCAGACTCTTCCTACTGTACAGCTATGTTGATTGCAGCTCTTTTCACAATAGCGAAGAACTGGAACCAACCCAGGTGTCCCTCAACTGACAAGGAGATAGAGAAAATGTGGTACATCTACACAATGGAGTTCTATGCAGCAGTAAAGAAAGATGACATCATGAAATTTGCAGGTAAATAGATAGAACTAGAAGATTTTATGCTAAGTGAAGTAACACAATCCCAGAAAAACAAAAGATAAATGGTATCCCTCATCTGTGGATGCTAGTACCAAGTACCTAGTTGTAAGACAGACTGAGCAACGATAATGTTATATTCCTCATGATTTAAAGACAACTGTGCTCTCGCATTGTGAATCCTAAAACATGTTCTAGAGCTGACCTAACATTTATTTTCAGTCCTTGGGTTTTTGGTACATGATGGAGGGTATGTGTGCATCTTTTAGAGTATTATGGGATTAACATGGAAAGATGTGAATCAAGAAATATGATATGGAAATAACATACAGTTTGTTTCCAAAGGATACAATCTTAATATAGGTGTAACAGACTGGTGCAACTTAGCCTTCCTGGGTGCTTAATGACCATACTTAACGCCCATACCAATTTGGCTGAGGGACCTAAGGGATAACTTTGTTCTTTGCCCTCAGAGGTCAACTAAGTCTTAGGGGATTATGCATGGGGGCATCTCTTGAAATGTCCCTCAAATGTGGGTCACCAGTCTTCCTGTTCAGGGAGGTCTTGGAGAACCACTAATGGGACTTCAGCCAGTGTCCGGTCTATAAAGAGGAAAGTCTGCTCATGCTTCAGAAAAGGAAGCCTGGTCTAGCAAGACCTGATTTCATCCTTGAGTGGATGGAACTGGTAAATGAAAAGCTAGGGGCTGGAGAGATGGCCTAGCGGTTAAGAGTGCAGACTGCTCTTGCAGAGGATCTGGTTTTGATCCCCAGCACCCACATGACGGCTGAGAACCATCTTTAACTCCAGTTCCAGAGGAATCTGACACCCTCTTCTGACCTCCACAGCATTGCATGACATGGGTGCACAAACCTACGTGCAAACAATACATTCATACTCATAAAAAAAAAAGAAAAAAAAGAAGAAAAGAAAAGCTGAAAGGAGCAAGGTGCTCCCACCCTCCTCCCCCCAAAAAAACCCCAAGAGACCCCTGAGGACCAGATCCTCACAGTAAGACTAGATACCTATATATCTAATTGCTTGTTCTTCATTAGTAGGATCGAAAGCTTATTCCTGGACAAACTGTCAGCCCATGAAAGGAAACAGCCAGAATTGACCAGAGTCCAAGTCAACAGCTCCAGAGAGAGTGGACTGTTTTACCTCTCATCCACCTGTGCCCCTTTTCTAAGCCTAGGGAACAACCTGCGGAAGAGGGGGCGTGGTAGAATGTAAGGGCTGCGATTGGGGTGAATGGTGAAACTACAGCAATGTAGTCTGGACACTCATTTGATCAACTTGATTGAACAATCTCCAAACCTTCAATCCTAGATGGGACTACTGAGATACCAGCTTGTGGACTAAAACTAAGAGGATGTCAGCCTCGTCAGAATAGAGACTTGCCATTGTTGGACTACCCGGGCTGTATCATGGAGGCCAGTGCAGGGAGATCGAGACAGGACATGTGCTTATGGACTTCATTTGGGGGACCATGGGAGGGAAAGACCCCAATGTGGAGCAAAAGGTACAGGATTGATAGCTGTTTGAGATTGCCAAGAGAGGAACTTCAACACTTCCTTAAGGAAATTAAGATAGTTTGCAAGTAAAAAAATCCCTCCTATTCAAGTGATGGTTATAGTATGTATATACTATATATATATTAGAGATAAAGATATATAGNAACAAACAACCTGTCACCCCCACTGGATGGTGGGGCTGTAGGTGTTTTGGCACAACACCTGCAGATAGTTTTGCGATGAAGGATGCTTGTACTCATGGATTAGATCACTTATAGCTAAAAAGAAAAAAAAAACTGAGAGAAAGGAATGCAGGACAGTTTATGGCAGAATGCATGATCTGGGATGGGTGGGTGGGGGGGGGGAGGGAAAAGGAAAATAAGCCTGAACTGAATTGGAAAAAAATGTGATGAAAATGGCAGCAAAAGCATCAATAAAAACTAATTAGAAAAAAAAAAAAAGACTAGAGAAACTGTAATACTGGCAGACATAGAACTTGAGATCTTTATATAAAGTATATATATATATATAAAACTATTTATATATATATGTTTATATACTGTAGCAATACAATTTGGGGAGAACAACAACAAAAGAACTGAAAAAAAGACTCTGGAAAGACTCAGAAAAAGATACAGGACATGTATGGCAAAGTACAGTGACTTGGGTGGGGTGGGAGGCATGGAAAGGGAAGCGATTCTAGATTTAATTGAGAAATGATGTATGACCTATGGAAAAAGTATAATAACAGTAAAAAAAATTATATATAAAAAAATAAATAAAATAAAATAAAGATAATATTTAGGTGTGTCCTGAAGAGACAGGTCAGCAGTTAAGAGCACTGGCCACTCTAGCAGAGGACCTAGGTTTGATTCCCAACACCCACATGGCTTATAACAGCCGTCCATAACTCCAGTTCCAGGGGATCCAACACACACTTCTGATCTCTGTGGATGCTACACAACATGCATACACTTACACATATGCAGGCAATACACTTGTACACATAAAATAATACACATAAGGTAAAAATAATAAATAAGTAAAGATAGCATTTCTGGAGATCATTCAAAATGAGAGCATTGTTGCAAAGAAAACTTGAAGTTTGGCACATCTTAGAGAAACACTGATTGGAAATGCTGAAGAATTACATTCATTGAAGACAAACTCTTAGAGTTAACATTAGTTATCTATGTGAGTAAGAAGCTGGGAAAGGGGAGGTGGGAAAAACTGGACTCCTAACAAAGAAAATAAAGGACAATGGTTGATGGGATCAGAAAACTGTCTCCAAGTATTCCAGACAAAGCTGCTGACTGGACAAGGTTGCCAAGGCTACATTGGAAAAAACTGAAAGAAAAACCACAATATTTGACATAGTGTTAGTTAATAGATGGCAGTTACAGAAAGCAAAGTGCAGGCCTTCTCAAAATATAGATTTTAAACTACACCTTGTGAGAATCCTAAAATTCTCAGGTACAGTCCTGAAAGGTGAAGGCTTGTAATGATTCACACTCGAGGCTTAGTCTGCTATATGTTGAATGGTTTGTTTTCTGGAGGCAGGAGTTGGGTCTACCTGACTTTCCTGAGCTGGAGATACAGTTGGTTTTTCAATGTATACTGATGAATTGTTCATGAACAAAATCTCTCAGCTAGTTTTTTAATATATTTATTATTTTATGTGTGTGAGTGTATTGCCTTCCTATGTGTAAGTGCACCCATTCCATACAATTCCTGCAGAGGTTAGAAGAAGGTGCTGGATCCCCTGGAACTGGAGTTATGAACAGTTGTTAACACCCATGTGGGTTCTGGGAACTGAATTTGGGTTGTCTGCAAGATCAACCAGCGATCTAAACAGCTGAGCCATTTCTCCAGCCCTCAAAGACCAGTTTTAATTTTATCATGTTTCTGCAATGTCTTTCCAACTATAAGCTACTCTCATGTGGGAGAGTGGGTTTATAAGAAAATGCAACATTATTGACATCTGAAGTGGAATATTGGTAGTTTAAAAGATTACAGCAATGTGTTGGCACATGCCTATAGTCCCAGCCTCATAAAGTAAGAGCTGGAAGCTGGCCTGGACTATACAGAGAGATAAACTACATAGTAAGGGCTTGCCTTTAAAAAAAAAAGAAACACAGAAAAAACTAGCAGGTATGGTTCATAAATCTGATAAATAAACTGCAGGACTATGAGTTTTCAAAGGAAATAAAATTGTTAAGATAGAAAGTATACTGCTAATTTGAGGGAAGATTTTATTTTTATAAGAATTGAGGCAGAGACAGGCAGATCTTTCTGAGTTCAAGCCCAGCCTGGTCTACACAGTGAGTCCCAGGACAACTGGAGCTACAAGGAGACCCTGTCTCAAAAAGACAACTAAAAAAAAAAAAAAAAAAAAAAAAAAAAAACAGAATATGGTGCTGGTACTGGAGAGATGGCTGGTGGAGTATGCTTTTGCAGAGGACCCAG
The DNA here is from genome assembly GCA_009823505.1 of Rhizomys pruinosus. NCBI lineage: Eukaryota > Metazoa > Chordata > Mammalia > Rodentia > Spalacidae > Rhizomys > Rhizomys pruinosus. Next base: position 854,629 of record VZQC01003337.1, read on the forward strand.
TTTGATACCAGCACCCACATACACAAGTTCAATTCAGTTCTAAGAGAATAAACCAGGGACTTCTATGGATCTGACGCGTCAGGCACAGCTTGACAACAGGTGACTGTATACACATGCAGACAATATCGCTCATACACCATAAATAAAAGCAATACAAATCTTTTCAAAAACATATGATGCATAGCCTGCCATGGTGGTACACAGTGCATGCCTTTAATCCCAAAACGCTACTAGGAGCATGAGCACCCTGGCTAGATAGCGAGTTTCAAGGCCAGCCAGTCTAACATAGTGAGTTCCAAGCCACTGGGGTTACGAGGAGACCCGGTCTCAATAGAAAATGCAATAAGAACTATTCCTCAAAATATTAAGCCTTAGTTAGCCAAAGATTAATGAATATCTACATCCCTGAATTTTCAGCTTAATTTCAGTTTGCTTCAATTCTGCTTTCAGTACAAAAAGTCTTTCCTAGTATTTGTGTAAAAAGTTTGGTGTCTGTGTCAAAAAGTGATTTACACTAATATTTGTTGATTTTGTTCTTTAAAAAAATTGTGAAAATTAAATTGTAACTAGTTCTATAAAATATGTTGTTAAGAAACCATACTTTTATTATTAAATAAACTGACTGGGAAAGAAAAAAGACTCCAACTGATTTATTCCATCTTCAGGGCAAGTAGAGAATTTCTCCAGTAAAAGTCGGGAGCACTCCATCTCAAAAGAATCATAAAAGAGCATCCATCTCTTTCTCCAAGTAGTGCCCCCTTTCATTCCTTGCTTTCACTCTTCCATCACTTTGCTTCCTGCCAAGCACAGAATAGAATAGTTGGGAAGAAGGGAATGGTAGCAGTACTTCTATAGATGTCCACCAACCCAGAGCAGGGATGGCAAATCAATCCATATTACTGCCCCCCAACCATAGTCCATTACTACTCCCAAAAGAATGCACTTGCAAGTGAGGCTCTTTGGAATACATAATAAACTTGATGTGTTGGAATGCAGAATGATTTAAACTGAGTGTGTGTGTGTGTGTGTGTGTGTGTCGTGGGGGTCTGTCTGTCTGTCTGTCTTACAGGCACCACCCATATCACTGCATGCATGTGGATGTCAGAGGAACCCGTGTGGAGTCCTCACTTTCCCCTGTTTGGAGGGTCTCTTATTCACCGCTGAATACACGAGGCTAGCTGGCTGTGAGCCTGCAAGGATTCTTCAGTCTTCCTCCCATCTTATTGTATGAGCATTGGGATTACAGGTGTGCACTACCATTCCAGTCACCTGAATCTGGGAGGCCTAAACCCAGGTTCTCATGCTTTTGCAGCAGAACATTTTGCCCATGAGCCAGGGTAAAACATGTCTCTTCCAGCATAGGAAACAGTGCTGGCCACATAGAGTGGGTTTCCATAGTTCAACTCAAACCTTCTACAACAATCTCATAACTACAAACAAGATGTGTTTCCATGGTGAGTCTAAAGTCTAGCAAGTTGACACTCAAGGTTAACCATGATAGATTAGATAGATAGATAGATAGATAGATAGATAGATAGATAGATAGATACATACATACATACATACATACATACATACATACATACATAGAGATAGATAGATAGATAGATAGATAGATAGATAGATAGATAGATAGATAGATTGATTGATTCAACTTGTGGACTGAGCTACTACTGGGGTTTCAGCCAGTTCAGAGTATATAGACTGCCATTGTTGGACTACCCAGGCTTTATCATAGAGATCAGTACAGGAAGATCAAGATAGGATGTGGTTACTGGACCTCATTTGGTGACCATGGGAAGGGAAAACCCCAGTGTGGAACACAGGGGCAGAACTGATGGTGGTTTGGGCTTGCCAAGGAGGAGACTTCAAACATGACATCTTTCAGCCTAATAAAGAAAAAAATCATAAGCTGAAGATGCTAAAACCTATGATATATGTGACATGAATATATGCATATTTTGGAGTGATGCATACTGGAAGGAATAACAACAACAACTACAGAAAGACTGGGTCAAAGAATTGACTGAAATAGTGAACTTCTGCTGGAAACAGTAAACTTCTGCATCAAGAATTTTGAGAGAGTGAGAAAAAGATGAAAAACATGTTTGGCAAAATGCATGAGCTCTGGTGGGGTGGGGAGCAGGGAGGAGGGCACAAAAGCTTCAATAAAAATTGCCTTTGAGCTGGGCATGGTGGCGCACGCCTTTAATCCTAGCACTTGGAAGGCAGAGGCAGGTGGATCTCTGTGAGTTCAAGGCCAGCCTGATCTACAGAGGGAGTTCCAGGACAGCCAGAGTTCCAGGGAGACCCAGTCTCAAAAAGATAAAAAAATTCTTTGAAAAAAAAAGATATAGATGGATAGATGATAGAATAGATGATAGATCGTTAGATAAATAAATAGATGATAGATAATAGATGGTTAGATACATACATAGATGTATACATATGTAAATATACAAATAAGCACCTTATTCTCTTATATTATCTGTTCTTTCTTAAATTCACCTACACAATATCACAATACTTTCATTATTTTTTTTACTAATATCTTTGAAAACATATCTTAGAGTGTAATTGTAGTTTGTTGTAATAACAATTACAATAAATTATAATTTTCCACTAAATTTTCCTACCCAATTATGATGAAACTATATTTTCACCTTTATTATGTTTTGCCACCAAATTACAATTTTTGCCCAAAAATCACTTCCAGTTTTTTCTCATGAACATTAATATCTCAGAGGTAATTCCATCTGTTTTATATGAAAACATGGAGTCATAAGTACTTATATATGAAAACATGGAGTCATAAGTACTTATTTTTTTTGTCTCCAAATATCTTCATGAATCATTAAAATATTTTTCTGTGTAAACAATAATTTCCACTAAACCAAATTTTCATTTGTTGTCTTACTTTACTTCTCTTTCTAAATCCATCAGATGAAACACCCAGAAGAAAGGGAAGCAGAGCCCGTTGTGTTCTTGTATTGGTTCTTATACTGGGACTGGTGATTACAAGATGTAACCATGGAGATTAAAATTAAAATTAATTGTATCACATTTTACTAAGAAAACAGGACTTGCTGATCATTTAAATGAAAAAGTTCAGGGAGAAGTCACGATAAGCTATCTGCTCTCTGATTTGAAAGACTAGATGGAGTTAGGCACTGAACTGGAAGATAAGGAGTTGATCAGATTAAAAAAAAAAAAAGCAAATATTGAACTGTTAAAAAAAGCAAATATTGACTGCTCTTTTGTAAATACCTATGAGATGACCAAGTGAGACATCAGACCTTGCATGTATGAACCTGAAATTCAAAACTTGAATCAGTCTTGAAAATTCAGCATTCTGCAGTTTAATAGATAGAACTGAAAGACATGGTGTAGATTCTAATACTTAGGAAGAGAATGTAGCAAGAGAAGTAGATGCTCCAAAACTGAATCCAACCCTCCAGTTTTTGGACACTGGGCAGAATAGGAGGACCATGCAAGTGGACAGAGGCAAAAAGGAGTGTCATGAGATGAGCATCTTTTAGGTAAACAAGGGGGAGTCCCATGGAAATGGAATTCTCACTGTGTGGAATTATCCTACCAGACAAATAAGGGCACAAAGAAATCTGGGTTGCAGAGATCTGCAGTGACCTACACAAGACATTTTCTAATGCATAAGGGAACAAAATGCGCCGGGACGTGGGGTTTAGCTTAGTTATAGGGTGCCTGTCTAGCTCGAGCAATGCCAAGGATTCAATCTCAGCACTACAGCAAATAGTAAGCAAAATAGAGTGTACAATATTCTATCAATATTAATGCATGATTTCCTTTATCATGGCACTTTTTATTTCACAACTTAAGGAGTTTGAGGAAATCAGTATCCCCAACTGTCAGAGAAGCCAAGCTTTGGCATGCATGAAATGCAACTTTACTCCTCAACCAAGACTGTTCCCACTTTTTGGTTCCATCCCACAAGGTGGCACACTTGACTTAATTACAATCTGTTTCTCTTTACAAAGATAACTTTATATTTTGAAACAGATCTCTTGGTGGCCCCAGCTGGCCTGGAATTCCCTATGTAGACCAAGCTGGCTCTATCTCAGAGATCTGCCTCTTGGCTGAGATTAAAGGCCTGTGCCACCACACCTGGCCCTACAAAGATACTTTAAATACTGAGAATGGGGGTCTGCAGAGAATGTCAAGGGAGCTGGGGCAGAATGTATGCCCTCTCCCTATCCCTTCCTCCACTCCTTCCCTCTCCTTTCCACCTCCTCTCCTTTCTCCCTCTCTTCATTCTTCCTTCCTCCCTTTTGCCTCTTTTCCACCTCCTTTCCTCTCCTTCTATCTCACTCTCTGCTGCTCTTGGGGGAAACAGAAGACATTTGGGTGCTTCCCATAGGGAGCAAAGGAATTCCACAAGGCCATCTCTCCTAATCCCGCATAAGGCTAACCATGGAAGAACAAGGTGTGGTGACTACCCTAACACTCAGAAGGCTGAGGCTGGAGAACCACTGGAGCCTTCCACCAGCCTGAACCACAGTGAGTCTCAAGACAACCTGAACAACAGAGTGAGACCTTGTCTAAAAAACTAACAAATAATAATAATAATAATAATAATAATAATGGCTTACAAGCTGTCAATGAGTACCTTGCACATTGGTTAAGAGCACTGACTGCTCTAGCAAAGGACCTGGATTTTGTTCCCAGCACCACATGGCAGCTAACGACCATCCATAACTCTAGTTCCAGGTGATCCAACACTCTTTTCTGGCTTCCATAGGCATTGTATGCATGGATGTGTATATATAGGCAGGTGAAACACTCATACATGTAAGATAAAAGTAAATAAATAAAATGTTTTAGGGATGTTGATGGAAGCTCTATAAAATTCATGGTTCCAAGCAGCCAGGCTTTGTAACACATGCCTGTGATCCCACATTCCAGACTTCAAGGTAGGAGGATCAGGAATTTAAGTTTATCTTGGGCTACATAGAGAGTTTGTAGACTAACCTGGACCATCTGAAACCTTGTCTCAAAAAAATGGGGTTAGGGGGCACAAAATGTCTCACTGGATAAAGGCACTTGCCACCAAATCTGACAACCTGAGGTCAATCCTCAAGACTCATGTGATAGGAGAGAACCAACTCCCACATGCTGTGGCACATGTACACACACACACACACACACACACACACACACACACACTCACACACACACACATGAATAAATAAATATAATATGAAAATTTTTTAAAAGTCTTCTCCCCAGGAGGTAAGAAGTACTGGTCCATTTTGAAAGACCCATCTGCATCATGTTGGGCCCCTGTTCTGATCTGTCTCCTCTCTCATCCTATAGAATCTTTTGCCCATTAGGATATCAGAAAAATTGCCACTGGTACACAACACAGTCTTCCAGATCTCTTACTTACAGCATAAATTCTGCACACTGAAATGAGGGGTAAGTCCTCAGAGAACCGAAGTCGTGAGCTGCTCTGTGGGTGCTAGGATTTGAACCCTGGTTTTTTGCAAGTATAGCCAGTGCTCTTAACCACGGAGTCATCTCTCCAGCCCCATAAATTTGTTTTGTTAAATAGCCACATTATTGGCTAATATACATTTAATACACTTAATCTGTCAGTAAAAGAACTACGATCCAATCTACTTATGTGTTATTTTTTTTTTGTCTTTTTTTTTGAGACAGGGTCTCCCTGTAGCCCCAGCTGTCCTGGAACTCACTCTGTAGACCAGGCTGGCCTTGAACTCACAAAGATCTGCCTGCCTCTACCTCCCAAGTGCTAGGATTAAAGGCGTGCACCACCACACCCGGCTACTTATGTGTTATTAAGATGAATCTCTAGTGATTGAACCCAGGTACCTCAACAAGAAAATTGAAGGCTTGTCAACCCTTTCTGGGGATCTCTGGGACTGAGTTAAGAAAGAGGCTTTTCGGCTGCCATGTGGGTGCCGTCTGAATACTCCAATTCCAGGAGAACTCCAGTTCCAGGGGAATCCGACACCCTCTTCTGACCTCCGCGGCATTGCACGACATGGGTGCACAAACTTGCATGCAGACAGTACATTCATACACATACAGAAATAAATAAAATTAATAAAAAAAAAAAAAGAAAGAGGCTTTTCAGGGGAGTTGTTCAGGTGAGAGTACAGAGCGGGTCATGGAAAAGTCACAGGCGTTATCACCAGACAGACCTGGGCTTCCACTCAAACATGCCACAAACTGAATACTTGGGAATAAAACTAGAAAGTTACAGATTTTCTCAGTACTTGCTTCCTCAGAGGGAATATCAATAAAATGAGAAAGGCAGCCTCTCAAGATTATTGGAAAATAAATGGTGCAATATGTACAGTAGAACATGGGGCCAATATTAAATAAATACACAGAGACAAATCTCCAAACAAAAAGTGTGTGTGAGAATAATACAAAGATTTAAATTCTAATTCAAGACACAGGTATAGACTGAGGCCTCCAAGGTGACCGAAAAACAAAGATGTTGGGGTTTTATTGAGAAAGAGAATAATATGTCAGCTGCTAAGCAGGTTTGTTGCTGTCCATGATATCTTTGGAGCCACCCAGCTCTACTTAGTGAGTGGCAGCAATTGGTAGGTAAAACCTGTTATCATAAATTCATAGCAGGCTGCCTTGTTGGGCACCCAGTGTTCTTATGCAAACACTTAGCTGTCCTTATGCCGTTAGCTGCCTTGATGTGACTCACGTAGTCAACTGTGGTTTGGAAAACAAACTCTGCCGTTGATTCCCATTACCAGGCAAATCATGCATAAGGGACCTCCCTCCAATTTGCCAAAAGCCCACACAAGTGGCTCCATTTTGAATCTAACAATTCTCTGGATATAAACACCTAAGGTTGTGGTTTGAATCTGAATCATCTCCCACGGGTTCATGCTTTCAACACTTTCTGAGAAATGAGGGAACCTTTAGGATTGGGGTGCAGCTGGCAGAAGTCTAGGAGAGGCCCTGTAAAGAAGGTTTACCAGCCCCCGACCCAGTTCCTGTCACACTCTTGACTTCCTCATCTGCAGGAATATGAACAGCCTCCACCACACATTACTGCCACCACAAGCTTAGCTCTTCTGTCAGGATGAACAAAAGCTCTTGAAACCGTGAGCCAAAATAGCTCTTTCCTCCTTTAGCTTTTTCTGTATGTTGGTCACAGTAATGCAAAAGTCATGAACACATTTTAAAAGTGCTGGATTGTACAACTAAACAAATCAATTTAAATTTTAATTAAAAATAAAAGTAGGACCAGGCGTGGTGGCACACACTTTTAATCCCAGTGCTCGGGAGGGGAGGCAGAGGCAGGTGGATCTCTGTGAGTTCAAGGCCAGCCTGCTCTCAGAGTGAGCTCCAGGCCAGCTGGGGCTACAGGGAGACCCTGTCTCAAAAAGACCAAAAAATAAGCAAATAAAACAAAAATAAGATGGAGCTGGAGAGACAGCTCAGTAAGTAAGAGCACTTTCTGCTATTGCAGAGGACCCAGGTTCAGCTCCCAGCACCCACATGGGAGCTAATACCTATCCAGTTCCAGGGGATCTGATGCCTTCTGGCCTCCACAAGCATTGCATCCATGTGGCTCACATGAAAGCAAACACTCATACATGTAAAATAAAAATAAAATAATTAAAATACATGTTTTATCTAAGTTTGTTTTTATTAGTCTTGTGGCCTCGCCGTAAAGAACTATTCCAGCTCAAGGTCCTCAGCTGTTCCACAGAAGATGCTCTGTGTCCAAGTATGCAGGATTATGAAGATGACCCTCTTTGTTTCCTTAATTGCATCTTCTTCCAGACAGGATCTCATCACCTTCCCACACTTTTATTTAACAGGGTTCAAGTTGGCACTGGCCCCAAAACAACTTACTTTCGCTTCTGATAGTGCATAACAGGAAACATTTTTATAGAATATAATGGAGAGGCTGGCAGCAGATTGAAAATCTCATACAAGACTTAAAACGCTGCAGTTATCTGTCAGTCACACTATAGAGCAGGTCATGCATAATAAACAGCTGCTTTATTAGCTTGATGGAGCAGGCAACAAATATGAAAGGATAGAAAGCAGCCCCAGATCAGAACTCAAGGAGTCACAGGGAAGTATGCTAATGAAGGCCAAGCCATGTCATCCATCAACAATAATGACAGCGACTGATTTTGTCCATACACCTTCCCTGGGTGGGAAACCTCTGGGATATCACAAAGCACTGGGCCACCTAGCCCTGGAGAGAAGACATCCTATATCCAGAATGAACTTCTCTCTTGGGTGAATATCGAATTTCCTTTCATCAGCACTGGGAGGCTGCTAAGTACACAGGAAATATGAATAAAGATCAACCATCAAAATCCCATTCGGGGTTTCGGGAAGGTGGTTTAGTGGGTAAAGGGCTTGCTGTGTGTGAGGACCTGAGTTCAGCTCCCCAACACCTGTGTAAAATCCAAGAGTAGTGGTGTGCACCTGTAACCCCAGTGTTGAGGGACAGAGAACAGGCAGGTCCCAGGGGCTTGCTACCCAGCCGGTCTAGCCAGAAATGGTGACCTTCAGGTTCAATGAGCAGCCCTGTCTCAAAAAGTAAGGTGGAGGCTGGGAGTGGTGCCATGTGCCTTTAATCCCAGCATTGAAGAGTAAGAGTTACGTGGATCTTTGTGACTTCCAAGACCAGGCTGGTCTACACAGTGAGTTCCAGGCCAGCTGAGGCTACAGGGATACCCTGCCCACCCACCCACCCCCAAAAAAGTAAACTGGAGCATCATAGAAGATATCTGACATCAACCTCTGCCTTTGACATGACTATACATGGTGATCATACCTGTACACACACACATACACAAAACACATGCAGGCACACATCACAAAATGTTATTTTTCATGTTAAAAATCACAAGAATATTTGATAAGACTATGGCTTTAATCCAGGAATATTTCTCCTTTCACCTTTTTTTTAACAGACTAATGTTCCATTTGTGCCTTTATCCTAGCACCACCTGATAATGATATTCAGGAAATGAAACTTGGTCAGCCAGCAAGCCAAAGGGGCAGTTGGAGTAAAGAGAAGTGAAATGGGGACAATCCTGAAAGATATCAAAAATGCATTACCTCTGCTAGTTTAAGAGTAGAAGTACCACATGGAAGATTGGAGGAACAGTTTTAAATTATAGGAACATTTCTCCTAATGTTTGTCCTCATCTTATTCCACTTTCCTCTTTTAGAATATAGTGTTTTATGCAATTTCATTTTATTCTATGCAACAATGACTTTCTGATCCATAAAGATGTCACAGAATAACATATTATTGAAATCATCAAATTTTAAGTGTATGTGCCCATGATTACATACAGTTAAACTAAAAGTGAGCATTTTATGGGTGTGATGAAAGCCCTGGCACTATGCCCTAGCTAGTTCCCATATTAAAATTCCTTACATTAGGGGCTGGAGAGATGATGGCTCAGAGGTTAAGAGCACTGACTGCTATTAAATAAGACCTGGGTTCGATTTCCAGCACCCACATAGTGGCTAAAAACAAACTGTAGCTTCAGCTTCGGGGTATCTGACGCCCTCTTCTGATGTCTGTGACCATTGTGCACCTTGGGTGCACTTATATAGATCCAGGCAATACATCTGAACACACAAAATACAAATAATAAACAAAATATAAATTTTAAATAAAAAAATTAACTTTATGTTAGTATGTTCATTTCAAGTCAATTTTTGTTTCCGTGCACAATCCAAGCAGTCACAACATTCTCCATTTTGCTTTACAGGTATTCACACAACACCAAGGATAACAGTTCTTCACGTAATCCACGACAACTACTCTGGCTGTCTCTGTAAATAGTGACCTTATTTTCTGAGCCAAAAATAGGACAAAGGAGCTGGCAGGAAGGGAGTTTGTTTGACATCCAACCTCTGCCCCTGGTTCCATCGACTGAGTTCTCACAGTGGTCACTGGGATTATATTCTTCAGTTTGAACCCACCATGCCATTACCAGGCCTTGAACCTTTTGGAAATCAATTGTAATCCTGTGGAATAAAAATCTAAACTTTTATTTGGCCAAATAAATTCCAAATTTCTTGGCCCAAGTGACAGTTTCTCCAATCTCCAACATGAACTCGTCTGTCTGGCCATGCTGAACATCTCACCGTGCCTCAACCCATCCTATCTCTCATGTGCTACCTGTCCTTCCTGTGGAAGCTACCTGTGGAAATTCTCTTCCCTACCTCATCTCGCTCACTCAGACACACCTCTACTTATCCATCAAGACAGACTCAAATGCCTTTTTCAGTAACTTTCCAAGATTTTCCAAGGCAGTGAACTCACTTGGTGGCCCAGCATAGTGGAGCACTCCTTTAATTCTACCACTTGGGAGGCAGAAGCAGGATGATCTCTGTGAGTTCAAGGCTGGCCTGATCTAAGTAGAGAGTTACAAGCCAGTCAGGCTACATAGTAAGACCCTGTCTCAAAAATTGGGGGGGGGGGTAGGAGGGTTAAGAGATGGCTTGGGGATTAAAAGCATTGGCTGCTCTTACAGAGGACATGGGTTCAGTTCCCAGCACACACATGGGGCTAATAACCATCTGTAACTCCAGTTCCAGGGGATCTGATACCTTCTTCTGGTCTTTGTGGGCACTGCACACATGTGGTATACATACATACATGCAGGCAAATCATTCATACACATAAAATAAAAATAAATCATTTTAAGCGAATTTTATTGAAGTTTTGTGATTTCATACAACATTTCTCAATCAAATCTAGGCCCATTTCCCCTTCCGTGCCCCCCACCCCACCAGAGCTCATGCATCATGCATTCTGCCATACATGTCTTTCATCTTTTTCTCATTTTTTTTTTCAATGCAGAAGTTTACTGTTTTGGGCAGAAGTTTACTGTTTCAGTCAGTTCTTTGACCCAGTCTTTTTTGCTGTTGTTATTCCTTCCAATTTGTGTCACTCCAAAATATCCATATATGCATCCCACACATATATCAAGATTATGACATCTTGGGTTTTAGCAACCTCACCTTCTGATTTCTTTTTTTTCTTTTTAATTAGGCTAAAAAAGTCATGTTTTTCCTTAAGGAAGTGTTTGAAGGCTCCTCCTTGGCAAGCTCAAAGAGCCATTAATCCTGCCCTTGTGTTCCACACTGGGGTCTTTCCTTCCCATGGTCACCCGAATGAGGTTCAGTAAGCACCGTGTCCTGTCTTTATATTCTTGTACTGGTCTGCATGATACAGCCTGGGTATCCAACAATGGCAGTCTATACTCTGAAGAGGCTGAAACCCCAGTAGCTGCTCAGTCCACAGCTGGATGTCTCAGCAGTCTCAAATTGGCACTGAAGGTTTGGAGGATTCTTGGAGAGACATGAGTCTTCAGTCCATATTGGAAGTTTAAAAAGCTGTGTCTCATATCTTTGAAGGATGGCAAAAGCAGTGGCAGCCACAGAGTAGATGCACTTGCCAATAAGAATTGAAGACAGGCAAAATAACAGTGCTTTTTTTTTTTTTCTTTTTGTCTTTTTACTAAGATCTCAAGTTTTATACCCGAAGCACAATTTCTCAGGCCTTACTGATTATTTATTTCTGGTTATACTTTCCTTTTGGATGCTTAAGGCCACACAGTTAGCCCAGATTAACTAAGGTTTTTGTTTTCTCATGGTCAATTGAGGATCTGGTCACTAGGGGTTTTTGGGGGGAGAGCCCCTGGCTCCTTTTAGCTTTTCATCTACCAGTTCCATCCACTCGAGAACAAAGTCAGGTCTTGCTAAGCCAGACTTCCCTTTTTGAAGCATGAGCAGACTTTCCTCTTTATAGACTGGACATTGGCTGAAGTCCCATTAGTGGATCTCTAAGACCTTCCTGAATAGGAAGACTGGTGACTTACATTTGCAGGACATTTCAAGAGATGCCCCCATGCATAGTCCCCTGGGACTTAGTTGACCTCTGAGGGCAAGGAACAAAGTTATCCCTTAGGTCCCTTTGGCCAAATTGGTATGGGCGTTAAGTATGGTCATTAAGCACACAGAAAGGCTAAGTTACACCAGCCTGATACATCACACCTATACTAAAATTATGTTGTCTGAAAACAAATTGTATGTTATTTCCATATCATATTTCATGATTCTCATTTTTCCATTTTGATTTTATATTACTCTAAAATATGCATATATAACTTCTACCCATATACCAAAAATCCAAAATCAGAAAATAAATGGTAGGTTAGTTCTAGAAGCTGTCTAGGGATTCACAATATAAGAGCACAGTTGTTTTCAGATCATGAGGAATATTACATTAACGTTGCTCAGTTTGCCTTTGATGGTGCTGGAAGCAATCATCCTGAATGAGATAGCCCAGAAAGACAAACTGCATGGTTCTTTCTCATGTGTGGATACTAGCTTTGAATTTTAGATATGTATGTTTAAGTTGGAGTACCCACAGAATCAGGAAAGTAGTAAGGAGCCACATGGAGATTTTAAGGTGTGGTAAAATGATGATGGTGGGAATGGGAGAAATGGAGCAGAAAGGGTTAGCTGAGGTGGAGGATGGACAGGCAAGAGAGAAGAAAGATAATGGGGAAAGAGTACAGCAAAAACCTTTGAAAATTGCATATAGAAGCCTACTATTGTATACACTTCCTAAGATACATGTATATACATAGTTGGGAGTAGCCAACTACTTTCTGATTCAATTGTAGACCCACTCCACAAGATGGAACTCACTCAGAGTACCATTAATTGGGCTGAGAACCCATGGCAGGGTAGGCCATAGGCCCTGTGAGAGAGATCTATTACTCTACTCTTATTATGAGAATAACAACCATTATTTTCATAAAATGGACATAATATTACACCATCCTAAGCACTTTATATCCATAGAGGAATGCATTTCTCAACCCTCATCAGAGAAGCTTCTTTTTGCAGTAGATCAGGATTAACACAGTGATCCACAACTAATCAATGTGCCAGGAATAAAAGATTGTGGAGTGCTAGGCCTTAAATGGGACATCACACCGCTCCCCGCAAGGCTCTGGATCATCACACAAGAGGGGCTGTAAGATTGTAGATGAAGAGGTAGTAGATAACTGCAGAGAAACATTGTTTTCTGGACATGACATGGCCATGGCACACATGAAGTCACAACATCTGTGACTGCATGCAGATCAATCAGGAAAAATCCCAACATGGGGGTGGGGGAAGGGGTCATTAAGTCCCATAGCCAAGGGAGTGTTGGCAAGTGGCTGCTGAGAGAGGAGGGATCAGTTTCTTCAGAGATGCAATCCCGGAGAGGCTCCGATGCTCCAATCCATGACTCTACACCCATGCACACACTAACAACACTCAGTGAACTCAATGATTTAATTTTTGTTAAAAAAAAAAAAGTGCACCTTTTCAAGGCGAGCCTGGTCTACAGAGTGAGTTCCAGGACACCTGGGGCTACGACAAAAAACAGCACCTTAATTTGAGAGGGAAAATGGGAGAGCAGTGAGCAGTGGAGGCACAGGGGAGGAACTAGAGAGGAAGGAATGGGGTGGATTTGATACAACGGATATGCAAACACGAAACAGACATTAAAAGGAGCTGATTTCAGCCTTCATCAAAGCATTCAAGTATTTATGTTAATTTATTGGTTTATATATTCAAGTCTTGTTCTAAGCTAATGTTTTCATGTAACCCAGGCCAGCCTCAAACTTGCTGTGTAGCTGAGGATGATGAATTTCTAGTTCTCCTGTTTAAGTGCTGGGATAACTAGCATGTGCCACCATGCCTGGTTTGCACAGTGCTAAGGATAGAGCCCAGAGATCCATCCATGCTATCCAAGCCCTGTACTGACTGAGGTACATCTCCAGCCCCACAAATAAACCTTTATGGTGATTAACTCAAAGTTGTAATTCTCTAATAGATGCTGGAGTCTGTTTTTATCATTGTTTTTGCCCGTTTGTTTGTTTTGGGACAAGGTCTCTGTAGCCACAGCTGGACTGGAACTGGCTATGTAGACCAGGCTGGCCTCTACCTATAGCCACAGCTGACCTGAAACTGGCTATGTAGAGAAGGCTGGCCTCAGTCTCACAGAGAATCTTCCTGTCTCTGTCTCCATAGTACTGGGATTAAAATCAGGCACCACCATGCCCTGTTGTTTTCTTATTTTATAGGTGGGTTCTACCACTTGGGGGAGCTGTTGTAAAGAAGATATTAGCATTGGTGTGGAAGGAAGCATTCTCTTCGGTAATCCTTTAATAATTTTACTACTTTTAGTAACGTTTCCAAGGCTAGCATAACACATGCATAACCATGGAAATCAAAGCAGTATCCGACAATCTTGTTAGTTAATCGATAACTAGCAGCCATAAGACCAGGATTTCCAGGAAGCCATAGAAAGTCCCATTCATTCGATTAAGAATCTGCATTAGCATTGCTTGGATTTAGATTTAATAGCTGTGATCTTTCTCTCTAGAAAGCTAATTACAAAGAACTATCACTCCAGTATTTTATTTGGGGGGGGATTTTTGTCAATAAAGTAGCTTGATAGATTTGCCTATTGGGGGAAGTGTGGGAATTTACAGAGGACTAATTTGAATAGAGTTGATTCCCAAGAGAAAACAAAATGATAATTAAAAAAAAAAAAAAACAAAGCTGTATTTCTGTGGCACAGAAGTTCTCTTTGAACTACAACTATAAACTACAGGCAAAATGCTTTGACCCAAATATTTAGCTTCTGCTGTCAGAGTCCATGGAAAAGGACGAGTGTATCAGCCTTAACCTTAGAATTCCAGCGCTAATTAGAAAGAGTTTCCATTGTAACACAACAGAGTGCTTTTCTCGATGGTCCCTAAGACAGTTTACGATGCTAAGATCTCCAAAACTGTGCTCTTTGCCTCTATGAACATCAGGGAAAATATGGCTGCTGACAGACCAGTTTCAGCTTCATTTAGAATCTTGAGGCAAGTTCTGTCCCCGCTGCCTGCCTTACCTCACTCATTGGGAATTCCTTAGGCTGCTGCAAGCTATACAAATGGAAGCCTTGCCTCTGTGCCCTGTGAGGTATTAACCATTTTTTGAGAAGTAATCATCTGAACCAAACCTGGATTATCAGAAAAGCAAAGCCAAGAGGTAATCAGAAAATAAATTCTGAGGAGAAACAAATGATTGAAGAAAAGCAGCTACGCTACGTGGTACAGCTTGATACCATGTCCAGTGATCAACATACCATCATCCACTAGAGATGGTCAACATGCCATCATCTAGTAGAGATGATCAACATGCCACCATCCAGTGGAAAAGGTCAACATGCCATTATCCAGTGGAAATGGTCAACATGCCATCATCCAGTGGAGATGGTCAACATGCCACCATCCAGTAGAGATGGTCAACATGCCATCATCTAGTAGAGATGATCAACATGCCACCATCCAGTGGAAATGGTCAACATGCCACCATCCAGTGGAAATGGTCAACATGCCATCATCCAGTGGAGATGGTCAACATGCCTTCATCCAGTGAAAATGGTCAACATGTCTTCATCCAGTGGAAATGATCAACATGCCTTCATCCAGTGGAGATGGTCAACATGCCTTCATCCAGTGGAGATGGTCAACATGCCATCATCCAGTGGAGATGGTCAACATGCCATCATCCAGTGGAGATGGTCAACATGCCATCATCCAGTGGAGATGGTCAACATGCCACCATCCAGTGGAGATGGTCAACATGCCTTCATCCAGTGGAGATGGTCAACATGTCATCATCCAGTGGAGATGGTCAACATGCCATCATCCAGTGGAGATGGTCAACATGCCTTCATCCAGTGGAAAAGGTCAACATGCCATCATCCAGTGGAAAAGGTCAACATGCCTTCATCCAGTGAAGATGGTCAACATGCCTTCATCCAGTGGAAATGGTCAACATGCCTTCATCCAGTGGAAATGGTCAACATGTCTTCATCCAGTGGAAATGGTCAACATGCCATCATCCAGTATAGATCGTCAACATGTCTTCATCCAGTGGAAATGGTCAACATGCCTTCATCCAGTGGAGATGATCAACATGCCATCATCCAGTGGAAATGGTCAACATGCCTTCATCCAGTGGAAGTCATCCACATGCCATCATCCAGTGGAAATGGTCAACATGCCTTCATCCGGTGGCAATGATCAACATGCCTTCATCCAGTGGAAATAGTCAACATGCCTTCATCCAGTGAAAATGGTCAACATGTCTTCATCCAGTGGAAATGATCAACATGCCTTCATCCAGTGGAGAGTCACACATGCCATCATCCAGTGGAAAAGGTCAACATGCCTATCATCCAGTGATAGTCATCGTCACATGTCATTCATCCAGTGGAAATTGATCAACATGCCTTCATCCAGTGAAAATGGTCAACATGCTTCATCCAGTGGAAATGGTCAACATGCCTTCATCTGGTGGCAATGGTCAACATGCCTTCATCCAGTAGAAGTCATTAACATGCCATCCTCTTGAGTGAAGATGATAACATAGCAACCATTACAAATTTGCCATTAGTTTTATCAGCACATTTGGAGAAAAATAACACATTTGGAGTCATGACAGACTACAATCTGTGCTTTTAAATTGCCTCATCCGGGCTGGAGAGATAGCCTAGCGGTTAAGAGACCGACCGACTGCTCTTGCCAGAGGACCCGGGTTCGCCAGAACCAATAGTTCTCACCCACATGGCGGCTAAAACACATCTGTAACAATCCAATTCCAGGAGAACTCACGTTCCCGGGGAATCGTAGACCCTCTTCTGGACCTCGCAGCATTGCATGACACGGGTGCACCAGAACCCTACATGCAGACAGTACACTCATACACATACAAAAATAAATAAAATTAAAAAAACAATAAAATAAATTGCCTCATCCTAGATCTATCAGTATAGATTGCTAACTAATGGTACATGAACCAAATTAAAGCTCTTCTGAGGTAAATATTATCCAGAACAAATTAATGTCAAGTATGTTAATAATAAGCATGTCTCAAAACTATAAATATGATGAGCTTAGGAACCTAGTCTGAGTGAATCTTCACCAAGCAGCCTTGCCCTCTGACCCATCCTTATGTTGAAACAACCAAAACTCAGGGCAAATATTCAAAAAAAGTTGGAGAAGCCTTAGTGGCTTCTGAGTCACATACCTAGCCTGTTTCACTTCCTTCTCACAATTGCAGTTTTGTTTTATCTAGTGATAAAAGCTGAAATTAAACTCCTAAATCAGATGTTCAAAACCAAAATAGTTTACAGCTATCCAATTTCTTACCACAGAGTTGTGCTAGATTTGATCCAGTGCTGCCTGACCGGGAAAATTAAGCATGACGTATTTCATTCGTCCCACCTCCCTAGCATCTGAGGTGCCCTGAAGCCATTCAATGTGTGTGCGTGTGTGTGTGTGTGTGTGTGTGTGTGTGTGTGTGTGTGTGTATGTGTGTGTGTGTGTGTCCTCTTTGGTGAGTGGGAAAAAATGCAAAGGTAGACAGTATTACCTGAAAAGTGAATGAAGCAAGGGCCAAAGCCTGCGGAGGCAGTTTAATCACTCTCAAGCAGTTTATCATTGCACATAATAACACAAGGCCTTAAAAAGCCAGCTCTGACACTCTCATTTGTCCTGTGATACAGTACTCACTGCATGGGAATTTAATATCCCCAATGCAATCAAACTTCACAGCACACAGAATGTGCCTCACACTGCTCACTTAACTCGCCCGGGTAGGGATACTGCGGGGCCAGAGTCTGTTGCCTACAGGAAAATTCTCAACCCAGTTCACACATGAGACTGAAGGATGCCCAGGCCCCACCTAGGAACGTGTGAGGCCAAAACACAGGTATCTCTTCAAAGCTGCATAGATTATTCTGTCTCAGAGCTGTGCTAAGAACTACATCGGATGCTGTACTGGACATTCAGGGTGACTGCTGATCCACTGTTTTGAAATTTAGCTCTAGGGCTGAGTATGCACTGCCTTCCACAAAACAGAAGGCTACCTTGTCTGTGGAAGTTTCGTAATTGGTTTCTTTGTTGGGGTGCAGTCCCAAGAGAGTTCTCTGATGCCGTAAAAACCTCCTTTTCTATTGAAACAAGCCAATTTCCTGGCTGTTCTGCTCCAGATCAGCCTGGAACCAAGTCTTTTGTTCCATGAAAAATGTTATCATTTTTAAATGTTTTATTTATTATTTTTATTTTATGTGTATGAATGTATTGCCTGCATGTGTGTAAATGCACCCATGTCATGCAATGTCCCTGGAGGTCAGAAGAAGGCATCAGATCCCTTAGAACTGGAGTCACAAATAATCGTTAGCTGCCATATGAGTGCTGAGGAATCAAACCCAGGTCCCCTGCAAGAGGAGTCAAGGCTCTTAACTGCAGAGCCATCTCTCCAGCTCCATGTTATTGTCATTTTATAAATAAAGAAATGGGAAAATCTGAAAGACAAGGTGACTTGACAAGTTTCAAACCACTAGCAAAGTTCTGTCTTCAAAGCTAAGAATTAAGATTTATCTTCTATGCCCAAGGAAGGTTTTCCCAATTTAAAATGTGTTTTCCATTGCTTTATCATCACATGTGAAAAAGATTTCAGGTATAGGAAAGAAGATTCTCCTCTAGAAAGGAAATTAAAAGTAGATTATCTTAGCCAGACATGGAAGGGCATGCCTTTAATCCCAGCACTCAGGAGGCAGAGGCAGGCAGATCTCTATGAGTTCAAGGCCAGTCAGGTCTATAGAGAGAGCTCCAAGCCAGCTGGGACTAAAGGGAGATCCTGTCTCAAAAAAACCAAACAAAAAAGTGGATTATTTTAAAGCAGCAGTTTTCAGGATGCTGTCTCTATATCAGCCGTGAAAATGGCTTGAAAACTTATTAGAAATATGAGTTGCCTGCTCCACCCCAGGCCAGGAGCATCACAATATCCAGGAGGAGGAGCAGCCTCCAGTTTTCATGTTCAAAACTTGACAACCACTGCTTTAGACAAAAATGAGTTATAAAGTTTTCCCCCAAAACATTGTTGAAATAAAATCCCACACAAAAAAAAAATTTCTTAAAAATGCCAGGATTGGTGGCACACGTCTTTAATCCTGGCACTTGGGAGGCAGAAGCAAGCGGATCTTTGTGAGTTCAAGGCCACCCTGGTCTACAGAGTGAGTTCCAGTCTCAAATAGACCAAAAAAAGAAAAAAAAAAAAAAAAGATGGAAGGTACAGTCAAGGAAGAGGAATAGGTTTTGACACTTGCTTGTTTGACAGAAATTAAAACTGTGTGCAGGAGTGTGTGTGTGTGTGTGTGTGTGTGTGTGTGTTTGTGTATAGATGGAGGCTGTAAGTCAGCCTCCATCTTGTTTGTGTTTTATTTTTTTATTTTTATTTTACATGTATGAGTGTTTCACTTGCATGTATGAAAATGCACCCGTTTTGTGGAGTGCCTGTGGAAGCCAGAAGAAAGCTTTGGATTCCCTGGAACTGGAGTTACAGACAGTTGTTAGCCACCATGTAGGTGCTGGGAACTGAACCCAGGTCCTTTGCAAGAGCAGCCAGTGTTCTTAACCAGTGAGCCATGTCTCCAGCCTCTCCCACCTTACTTTTTGAAACAAGGTCTCCCACTGGCCTGGGATTTGCTGATTTGGCTAAGTCTGGTTGGCCAATGAGCAAGGAATCCATCTGTCTTCCCTCTCTGGTGCTGAGATTACAAGCACATTGCACAATAAGGTTGTTATTGGCTGAATTATCTCCTCAGCCCCGGAAATTGGATCTTACTTCTTGACTGAAGTAGAATCATGGGAAATCACCCAAATCCCTTGAGCAGTGAAGGACAAATACCTGAAGAAAAATACTTATGAATGCTCTGTAAAGGAGGACACCAAAGCAAATTAGGTCTTTAAACTAACAGAATGCATTTTTGTTACAATACATATGTAAAATTTTTGAGATTGTCTTACCTGAGTATTGTCTTTGCATAATTTCTATCTCTCCCAGTCCACCAACTGTTCTCATATCCACCCACTCTCTTCAAATTTCATGTCCTTTTCTTTGACTATTATTGCTATATACAGAAAGATAAAATTTATAAATATACACACACACACACACATATATATATATATATATATATATATATATATACCACACTGAGTCTGTTTAGTGGCATTTATGTGTAAAGGCCCCCATAGAGGCCCATTTCTCTTTCTCCTCCAGTCAATACACAGATGACAGATTTCCAGCTTCTTTGGCCACCAATGGAACAAGTAGAAGGGGAGGATGCTATTTCTAACCTAGGATGCCACTAAAAAAAAAGAATCTTATAATGTTACATTTTCTCCAACAGATCAAGCTGGAATCAGAGGAATCAGCAGAGGTCTCCCCATCTCCAAGGGTCAGTGGAGCCACAATGTACACAGATTCTGAGTTCCTAAGCTACTCTAGGGAAGGCCATTGTGATGGTTAATCTTTTTTTTTTTTCAATTTTATTTATTTCCGTATGTGTATGAATGTGTTGTCTGCATGCAAGTCTGTGCATCCCCCGTGACGTGCAACGCCGCGGAGGTCAGAAGAGGGTCTCGGATTCCCCTGGAACTGGAGTTCTCCTGGAATTGGAGTTTCAGACAGCTCTCGGCCGCCGTGTGGGTACTGGGGATCGAACCCGGGTCCTCTGAAAGAGCAGTCGGGGCTCTTAACCACTAGGCCATTTCTCAGGTTAATCTTGATTGTCAACTTGACTGGACCTGCAATCAACTAAGAAGCATGCCCCTGAGGGGTCTGTGAAGACATTCCAGGAAGAATTAATCAAGGGGAGGAGAGCCAGCCAGAGTGGCAGGCGCCTGCCGGCTCCAGCGCAAATGTAAAGAGGGCCGAGCGAGAAGCCACACTGCTCTGCCTGCCTGCCTTCACCTCTTGCTAGTAAGTATGACTTTTTTTGTTGCTGCCTTCCTTAACTGGTATCAGGCAGTTGATTTGGTCTTTCAGTGTAGACCAAAGACCAACAGTTTTCCAGGAGTCCTCTCAGAGCCAGATCAGGACTGCTGGTGCATTCAGCCTCATACACTGAGCAGCTACCAGATTCTCAGCCTCTCCAGCATGCAGACAGCCATAGTTGGACTGCTGAGCCCATTATTGTTTAGACTCGTCTGATAAATTCTTTTTTATAATATATATTCTTCCGACAGGTTCTATTCCCCTAGAAAACTGACTAATACAGCCTCCCATCAAATCTACACAAAACTGCTATAATATTGAGAATTAAATTCCATTGGGCTAAGCCAATGGAATTTAAGTGTTCTCAATGTGGAATTTAGTTATTTGCAGGAATAACCAGAATGCATGCAAGCTTAGCCAATGTGCCAACATTTCATGGTACATTCTAAAGTCCACACCTTAAAATGGCTATAGAGAAGTAACTGTGGAACTCCCTGCAGATCAGAGTTCTCTGTGACGTATCACCCAACATACCTGCACATTGTTCTTTCTGAGAACATTTCCCAGATGGCACAGTGTCTAGTCAGCTCTTACCAGATGCTTTTCATTGCAATTGGCTATCATACCCACATAAGCTTAGGAGGATGAAAGGTGTTAATCTCTTTAGAGTTTTTTCTAAATCTAACCCAGGTTGCTGACCATAGATAGCACAATAGATGCATTCGAAGGAATCCTCACTTTTCTCCTCAGTCCACCTTTCCATCATAACTTCTCACATTTCCCCTTAAAAACCATGTTCTCTGGGGCTGGAGAGATGGCTCGGTGATTAAGAGCACTGGCTGCTCTTAAGAGGACCCAGGTTTGATTCCTAGCACCCACCTAGTAGCTTACAACCATCCATAACTCTAGTTCCAGAGGATACAATGACCTCTTCTGATCTCTGTAGGCACTGCACAACATGGGTACATTTACACACATGCAGGCAATATACTCATACACATAAATAAAAATAAATACACAAAATTTACAACAAGTTTAAAAGCAGGTCTTCCTTGAAGAGTTCTTTCATGTCAACACCAAATCAGTATTAAAAATAATTCCTTTTTTAACAATTTATTTATTATTTTTATTTTTACATGGGAGTGGATTGCCTGCATATGTGTAAGTGCACCTGTGTCATGCAGTGAACTTGGAGATCAGAAGAAGGCATCAAATCCTCTAGAACAGGAGTTATGGATGGTTGTTAGCCAGCATGTGAGTCTTGAGAATTGAACCCGTGTCTTTGCATAATTTCTATCCCTCCCAGTCCCACCAACTCCTCATATACATCCACTCTCTTCAAATTTCATGTCCTTTTCTTTGACTCTGCAAGAACAGCCAGTGCTCTTAACTATCAAGCCAAAAGAATTTCTTAAAATACTACTATAGAGCTGGGCATGGTGGCACACGCCTTTAATCCCAGCACTTGGAGGCAGAGGTAGGCAGATCTCTGTGAGTTCAAGGCCAGCCTGGTCTACATAGTGAGTTCCAGGACAACTGGGGCTACAGGGGGACCCTGTCTCGAAAAGACAAAAACAAATATCTACTATAGATGAGTTGTCTGGATATAATAGTGAGCATATAGAGTTCACATGATAATAAGGCAAACAGAAAATCTGTTTTTTCTATCTCTGGAATATTTTAATATAGGTGAATCTCTTGGCTCCTACCTTATTTCTATTATCTTCTTTCACAGTTTTGCACGATATGATCTCTGATCATCCTTATTCATCTAATAATTAAACAATAGCCAATGAAAGAACTTCAAGTCTCTTTCTTTGCTCTTCTCCCATCCGTTTATCCTTTAGATGTACATTGATGGTATCAGATCTGACATGCTGAGGCCTGAGTCAGAAGCTTGAAGCATCTGTGGTGCAAAGCCCTTCTTTGATGTTCCAAGCACATAGAATTGTGTACCAAATGCCTTGACTTGAGATTTGGGACTTTTTCAAAGAAACATCAAGCACAACATATCACAAAACTAAGCTCTTTGAATCTAGCTGGACATCTGGTTTTCTCCTTATGTGGCATTACATTGTCATTGTCATTGTCAGTGGTATTACAAGCGCCCACTCTGATAAGCAAGCCAGCGACATATAGGCATCATCTTTGAAACCTTCACCTTAAGCCTCCTCTAAAACCACAGCTTATAGACTGAATGTTCATGCTGTCTCCTAAATCTGCCTGCTGTACTTCTTTTCTTCTCTGGAATCCTAATCCACATGTCCTCTTCTCTAGTTTGAATTACGGCCATGATGACCCTATTTCAGCCATCACTTATCCATTCTGTACCGTGCAATGATCTTCACCATCAAAGTGGGAATCCAAACACATCCATCCCCTACTGCTTAATAGTCACCAGAGACTTGCCATCAACCACAAGCTAAAAATTCATTGTTTCAAATCATGCACTAGATCCTGCCTTGTTCTAAAACCCACCTGGTTACTGAGCTTCATTACCAAGTCGCCCTTTCATTTTCCTTCTGAAACCCAGCTATACTGACTTTTTTTTAATGAGTAGGCTGCCGCTAGACACTAGCCTCAGAACACACGATTTCCAGAGTGCCAGTCTTCCCATCCTCTTTGCCTTTCATTGTTTTGTCCTGCCATGTTACTCTCATTAGGGATCCTAGTATGATCTTAATTTTATAAGCCATTGCCTCTTTCCTAGGTCTCTGTAGAATCACTCAGATGTCCACACCTACCATTGTTGAAAATTGACATTGATTTTTAAGACTTTCTGATTAATGTCTATTAAAGTACAAAAAGCCCCCATGAAAGAAGGAACCAGCTATGCTTTTATCGCACCTTTGAATCTTAAGCCTCTGATATATTTGACAAATATATATATATATATATATATATATATATATTCCAGGAAGTAGTCTAGGTACCAAGGATGCAGCAATAACAAAGAAAACTTTCCATCCACTATAGTACTTGGGCTGTAATGACAGCATCAAGTATGTGTTTTAAAATAAAGGCAGTAATAGATTATAGTAGGTGCTGTGCAGAGAATTTTTAAAGGATATATGATAGGATGTGACTGGATGGGCACTTCAGATGGAAAGACCTTTCTGGGACAGTGAAATTAGAAATTTTATACAAGCTTGAGTGACAAGATGAAGCTGGGACCTTGAGGATCGGTGAGAATATTCCAGGCAGCAGGAACAACTGCTGTGATTTCTCATCATTGTTACACTGAGAAGTGAATAGTGATACAAGTAAAGTCCACCGGGTCTCGTGTGTGTGTGTGTGTGTGTGTGTGTGTGTGTGTGTGTGTGTGTGTGGTGCATGAGTATGTGATGTGGGCATGCACATCTGTACATGCATATGCAGACGCCAGAGGTCAAAGTCATCACCGGGTGTCTTCCTCAATTGCTTTTCACGTTTTTCACACATGGTCTCTCACCATACCTAGCATTCACAGATTGGCTACACAGGCTGGCCACTGATCACCTGTGATCCTCTTCTGAGCACTGGGATTACAGACATGCATTGCCATGCCCAGCTTCTGTTTGGGTTTGGGTTTGGGTTTAGTTGGGGGTTGATTGTTTTGTAGTAGTTGTTGTTTGTTTTATTTCTCTGTGTATGTGTATATGTGTGTGTTTGTGTGTGTGTGTGCATGTGTGTGTGTGTGTGTGTGAGAGAGAGAGAGAGAGAGAGAGAGAGGGAGGGAGAGAGACAGAGAGAGAGGGCTTCCCTGTAGCCACAGCTAGCCTGGAACTCACTATGTACACCAGGCTGTCCTCAATCTTATGGAAATCCACCTGTCTCTGCTTCCTGAGTGATGGGATTAAAGGCATCCCATCATGCCTAGCCCAATGCCCAGCTTTTTAACATGGACACTAGTATCTGATCTCAGGTCCTCATGCATGCACAGCAAGCCACTGAGCCATCTCCCCACCCCCTTATTTCTTCTTCAGGCTAAGAAAGCTAAAGGGGATAAAGGAGAAATGGAAAGTTATGAGTGGTTTCTGTCATAGTTACCACTGACTAATAGATCTGCAGCACTGCTTTCAAGGAAGCAAGGTGTGACACATTGATTTTTATAATTTCTATTGTGAGACAAGGATGACTGGTCTTATTGACAAGAGTGATTCAGTAACTTACACACAATAAGATCCCAGACGCACTAAAGAAAAGAACAGCTGCATCTGTTCCAGCTATTGCTGTTTTGTGCAAATTATGGCTGGCTAAAACAATGCTTTAAACTAGGCACAGTAAGTTGAAGCTACTTCCTTGATTTAAAGTTGTTCTTCCAGGAGCTGGAGAGATGGTTCAGTAGTTAAGAACACTGACTGGTCTTACAGAGAACCCAGGTTCAATTCCCAGCACCCACATGGCAACTAAGAACCGCCTTTAAACCAGCTGTGGTGGCTCGAAACTTTAATCCTAGCACCCAGGAGGCAGAGACAGGAGGATCAGAGTTCAAGGTCTACAGAGTGAGTTCCAGGCCAGCTTGGGCTATAGGGAGACCTTGCCTAGAAAAAAACAAAAAAAGAAAAAAAAATACATTGTGAATAAAA
>VZQC01003342.1:10617-24158 GCA_009823505.1 Rhizomys pruinosus
GTCCTCTGCAAGAGCAGTTGGTGCTCTTAAACGCTGAGCCATCTATCCAGCCCTTAGCAAACATATTTTTAAAGTCATAGGAATACTATTTCATACTCCCTACAGACCCCTATACCTAAAATATCTCATACACACAATGGCAAACATTCTTCTCAATTCTCACTGGTTCTAATGATGTACACAGCTTGTCTACTTCCAATCTGTCACTTTCTGCTTCCTGCTCCTATGTGAAGTTGTGATCACTTAACGTAACCTCTTGCTCCAGCCACCTCTACTGTCATTCCTCTCCTCCTTGCTGTGTGTGTGTGTGTGTGTGTGTGTGTGTGTATTCATGTGATGTGGTCTTTTTGAGACAGGGTCTCCCTGTAGCTCACTCTGCAGACCAGGCTGGCCTTGAACTCAAGAGAACTGCCTAAATCTGCCTCCCGAGTGCTGGGATTAAAGACATGTGCCACCACACTTGGCCTCCTTGCTGTTTTATCACAGCAATAGAAAAGACCCATAAAACCTAATTAAAAAAAATCTCACTCTTAACAGGCTAAAAGACTTAGAGGCTAAGTCATACCCCAAGGGGATCCAATGCTAGCTACCTGTGTCTCCTCAATCAAGGGGGTCAAATGCTAGCTACCTGTATCTCCTCGGTCAAGGGGATCCAATGCTAGCTACCTGTGTCTCCTCAATCAAGGGGGTCCAATGCTAGCTACCTGTATCTCCTTGATCAAGGGGATCCAATGCTAGCTACCTGTGTCTCCTCGATCAAGGGGATCCAATGCTAGCTACCTGTGTCTCCTCAATCAAGAGAGGAGGAAGGCACAGTTGCATGTCAGCTGGTGTGCTGACAGTGAGGTCAAGATGGAATGTCCCCTGGGTCCATTGCTTGCATCCTGGAGACCATCAGCATGTGTAGCTGAGAGTGCTCTGAGAGTGCTCACCCCATGCAGCGCGTGCAGCTGAGAGTGCTCTGAAAGTGCTCACCCCACGTGGCATGTGCAGCTGAGAGTGCTCTGAGTGCTCACCCCATGCAGCATGTGCAGCTGAGAGTGCTCTGAGAGTGCTCACCCCACGTGGCATGTGAAGCTGAGAGTGCTCTAAGAGTGTTCACCCCATGTGGCATGTGCAGCTGAGAGTGCTCTGAGAGTGCTCACCCCATGCGGCATGTGCAGCTGAGGGTGCTCTGAGAGTGCTCACCCTATGCAGCATGTGCAGCTGAGAGTGCTCTGAGAGTGCTCACCCCATGTGGCATGTGCAACTGAGAGTGCTCTGAGAGTGCTCACCCCATGCGGCATGTGGACCTGAGAGTGCTCTGAGAGTGTTCACCCCACGCGGCATGTGCAACTGAGAGTGCTCTGAGAGTGCTCACCCCACGCAGCATGTGGAGCTGAGAGTGCTCTGAGAGTGCTCACCCCACGCAGCATGTGCAGCTGAGAGTGCTCTGAGAGTGCTCACCCCATGCGGCATGTGCAGCTGAGGGTGCTCTGAGAGTGCTCACCCCACGCGGCATGTGCAGCTGAGAGTGCTCACCCCACGTGGCATGTGCAGCTGAGAGTGCTCTGAGAGTGCTCACCCTCTGCAGCATGTGTAGCTGAGAGTGCTCTGAGAGTGCTCACCCTATGCAGCATGTGCAGCTGAGAGTGCTCTGAGAGTGCTCACCCCATGCGGCATGTGCAGCTGAGGGTGCTCTGAGAGTGCTCACCCCACGCGGCATGTGCAGCTGAGAGTGCTCTGAGAGTGCTCACCCCATGCGGCATGTGCAGCTGAGGGTGCTCTGAGAGTGCTCACCCCACGCGGCATGTGCAGCTGAGAGTGCTCTGAGAGTGCTCACCCCATGCGGCATGTGCAGCTGAGGGTGCTCTGAGAGTGCTCACCCCACGCGGCATGTGCAGCTGAGAGTGCTCTGAGAGTGCTCACCCCACGCGGCATGTGCAGCTGAGAGTGCTCTGAGAGTGCTCACCCCACGCGGCATGTGCAGCTGAGAGTGCTCTGAGAGTGCTCACCCCACGCGGCATGTGCAGCTGAGAGTGCTCTGAGAGTGCTCACCCCACGTGGCATGTGCAGCTGAGAGTGCTCTGAGAGTGCTCACCCCACGCGGCATGTGCAGCTGAGAGTGCTCTGAGAGTGCTCACCCCACGCGGCATGTGTAGCTGAGAGTGCTCTGAGAGTGCTCACCCACATGGCATCTCCGGCTCTCCAACAGTTCTGCTGCCTCTGTCAGCTTCTAGCACGCTCTCCCACTGCTCGAGCCTGTCCTTTCTTCCTCCTCCAGAGCACACATTACTGAGCCCAGGGCTCTTCCCTCTCTCCTGGGTTTTCCCCCCACCTCCCAGGGTTCCTGCCCCACTGTGCCCCCCCCCCAAAGGCATAGCCTGGGGCACTGCAGGCAGCCTTTGGGGTCTCGTGAAGGGTACTGTCACAGAGTCTGGGCAGAAGGCTAAAGAAGAAGAAATCCTCCTGACTGTGGGGCCTGAGGGGAGGCAAGACCACAGCAGCCAGTCCAGACATTCTCTGCATCCTGGTCTCCATGCTGGGAACTGCTATGTTCAGCCACATCCTCCCCACACAAAGGACCAAAAACTCTTGGAGTCATGACCCCAATAAATCCTCCCCTTTTAAAATTTTAGTTCTATGTGTGTTGAGTGTTTTGTTGCATGTATGTAAGCACACCATGTGCACACCTGGTTTCCCTGGAGGCTAGGAGAGGGCATCAGATACCCTGGAACTGTAGTTACAGCCTCCATGTGGGTTGGTAACTGAACCCAGGTCCTCTGCATGCTGCAATACATGCTATCAGCTGCTGAGCCATCTCTCCAGGCTGTTTCCTCCTCTCTGAATTGTCTCCCCACACCTCAGGTATTGTTACAATAATGATAAAGCTAAGACACTCTAACACAGATGTCAGAATCCAGAGGTGGTACTGATCCAAGGAGACCACAATGGATACCCACTCAGCAGGGCCTGGCTTAACCCAGATGGAAATTCAGGCAAGACTCCTTCCTGACCTCCAGGTTTATCCCCAAACATTTTGGGGGTCTGGGCATATCACACCCCCACCTTAGAGCCAGAAGACAAAAGCACAGTGAGAGGTCTGCAGAGGCCCCAGACTCACATCTGTTCCTGTTTGGAAGGGTCTCTTGTCACGAGGGGCATACATCCAGAAGCCCAGCCAAGGGATGTGCCACGAAACATCCCAGAACAGTGCTGGATTTCACACATCGGCCTGGAGACCAGCTTCTCAGAGAAGGCCCCAGACACCACTGCCAGAGATGAGATGGTGCAGCTGGACCAGAGAACCGTGCCAGGATGAGCCTCTAAGTCTCTGGATTTGTCACGCAGCAATGGAAAGTTAATCCACCCTGCTCAGGAAGACCTGCCTTTTTATACATTTTAAATTAAAATAATGAGCTTAAACATGAGCCTAGCTTTAGCCTTTCTCACTTAATCAAGCAACTGTCAGTGAAGATGTTACCTGGTGGGGCCTGTGGTGAGGTTTTTGCTCCCAGAAGGCTTCCTGCATGTCCCAAGAAGAGGAATAGAGAGGCTGAGACCCCACAGGGTCACCCAGCCCCCCACCACATCCACAGCAGAGGCTTCTAGAGGAAAATCTGGGGGCTGAGGAATCCTGAATGCCTTGTAAGGAATTAAGATATCAAGAGGGGTGAAAAAGGGGCTCAAGGGCAGGGCCAAGTGTGGGGTTTGCCTTATATGTCCTGGGTCCAGAGTCACAGGGAAGAGAATAAAAGCCTGGGGAGCAGTGGTGAATGGGACGGGTTGGAGACACCTTCTGATCTCTGTGGTCTCGTGGGTTTGCCCAGCCGACAACCCACAGAGCTGTGTATCAGAAATGTATGAACTTCACTGTGAGAGAGCTACAGCACACCTCCCAGAAGAGCCAGCAGCTGGGTGCCCTGCCTCCTCTGTCCTGGACTCTAGCTGACAGCCCTATGTCCCATGCCTTCAGTGTAGTCCTCATGTCTTCCTATGTGACAGACACCCTCAGCCTCAGCAGTCACTCAAGGAGAGAACCCCTTCTCTAACTGTTCCTTCTATCTAGCCTCACCCTCACTGAATCTTGGGTAGGGGGTTCTTTGTCTCAGATGGATGGAGGCCACGGACAGACCATCCATAAGGGGCAGACCATCCGTAAGGGGCAGACCATCCATAGGGGCAGACCATCCGTAAGGGGCAGACCATCCGTAAGGGGCAGACCATCCATAGGGGCAGACCATCCGTAAGGGGCAGACCATCCATAGGGCCAGACCATCCATAGGGGCAGACCATCCATAAGGGGCAGACCATCCGTAAGGGGCAGACCATCCGTAAGGGGCAGACCATCCATAAGGGGCAGCCCTGATCCTCCTAGGCTGGGCTCTTGTTACTAAGCTTTGCAGAGCCTGCTTTGACTGCACAGTGAGGCTGCAGCCTTAGTAGCCGCAGAGGGGATGGGAGGATGCTCTCTCTGATCTGGGTGTCCTCTGACGCAGGGCTATCCTTCAACTTCCAACACTTTTGTGCCTGTGGGACTGGCCCATGTGGCCAGGGCTTTCCAGAGGAGCCTTGACAAGTGGAAGACACTAGTCGTGGCTCTGTCTTTCTCCATCTTATACCCAACCCTGATGCAGCTTTGACACCCCCGTCATGTTGCCGGAACAAACCACATCTAATCTTTGGTCCCCTCTGTCAGCCCTAAGAGCGAGACTCAACCAGCATCACAGAGGTCAACTGAGGCTGCACACAGACCCACACATCCCCAAGTCCACAGACAGCTCTAACAAGGAGACCTGAGTGGATGAAACCAGCATCTCTTGCTTCTCTATAAGACATCTTGGTGCCCAACACTCCCAAGCTGCACAGCCAACTTGCTTCTGATGTTCACACCAACATGTCCACTTTTCAAGGTCCTTTCTTTTTTGGGTCTTTTTAAAAAATTATTTATTTATTTTCGTATGTACATGAATGTACTGTCTGCAGAAGAGGGTGTTGGATTCCCCGGGAACTGAAGTTAAAGAGTTCTTGGCCACGATGTGGGTGCTGGGGCTCGAACCTGGGACCTCTGTAAGAGCAGTTGGTGCTCTTAACCACTAGGCCATCTCTCCAGCCCCTTTTTGGTCTTTTAAACACAGGGTCTCCCTTTAGTTCCAGCTAGCCTGGAGCTCACTATGTAGACCAGGTTGGCCTTGAATTTACAGAGATCCACCTGTCTCTGCCTCCTGAGTGCTGGGATTCAACGCATGCACCATGCCGAGCTCAAGACCCTTTCTCATGTCTTACAACCTTTGTACTCAGGAGTCATGGCCATTGGGGTGGGGTGGCCATTTCTTTGTGGCTTTATATCAGGGCTCTGAGCAGGACACAGGTCAGTGATGTTCTGAATCTGTAAGGCTGGGTCCCACTGTGGCACTATCCATCTGAGAAGAGTCTCTAAGCCCAGGTTGGAGAGATGCTGCCCATACCTCCATGGATGGAACGCATGACATCTGTGTGTCCACCAGCAGCGGCTACACTGAGATAGAACTCACTCCTCTGTTAACCCAAGGGACTTCAGCACATGCACAGGGCAGCCGCCACCTCAGTGCACTTCAGCTTGACTTTGCCTCATCAATGAGACACCATGCCATCACCCATCACCCATCTTTGTCTCCAGCTCTGGATATCTTCCTATCTCTATAGTTTGCTCAGCCTGGGCACTTTCCATAAACAGAGGCATGCAGTGAAGACTCAGGCCTGGCTTCTTCTACTTAGTATGATTGATGCTTGCCAGGTGTACCCATGTGTCAGCAAGCAGTGGCACCTTTTCATAGCTGAGGACAGTGTCCAATTACTGATCTGCCAGTCACTGATGTCCACCTGGCTGCTCGAACAGTGTCACTATGAACGTGCAGACCTCTGTGGACAAATCTTCCTCTCTTTGGGGCAGAAAGACACAGGACTTGAGGTGCTCATGACAGAGGAAAGGCACGCTCCACCCAGCCCATGGATTTTTGTTTTCTTTGGACTGGGGATTTGGGGTACGATCCTCTCCTTTTGCAGTGCTTGGCCACTGTAGCAAATAAGCCACAGCAGAGGTCTGGGGCATTATATACCTCCCTCCTCTGAGAACACTGCCGGGCTTGCAGCCCTGGGAAGTGCGCTGCTATGCATTTCACAGGCTGGGTTCGTGCTTATAGGTTCTTCCTCCCTTGGAACTTGACTGATACTCACTGTGCTTTCTCTTTACATGCCTATAATCCCTCGGGAATTTCATCTGGAACACAGTGTATGGTAAGGACCCATCGGATTCCACACACCAGTACAAAGCCAGACTTCCCAGCACCTGCCCCTGCTCTGAAATGCTGCCAGGATCCCAAGTGCAATTCCTAGGAAAACTCTGCTACATCTCAGGTGCATGTGGTCCATCCCATGTGTCAGCAAATAACAGTAACAAGAGCGACTTCTTGCCATGTTTTAATTATAAACCTGGGATTTGCCCACACTGTCCTTATGTTATGTTGTGAAGTGAATTGGTGGTATAATGAGGGCTCAGGCCTGGCCAGGGTGGAGACACCCTTAGATGACCTTGGACTCTACCCCAGCTTTGGAGTTACATGATTATAGAGCAAGGGTCCAAATATTCCTCCGTTAAGAGTACTCTTAGACACCCAGACTTAACTACATTGGGATGGAACATAGTATTGTTTGTAACGATCCAAATTTGTACTGCAAATCTGCTGACATTGTGACATGTGAATCAACTTGCAATACAAACATCAGGGGCTGGGGCTGGCTGCTGGGCTGCTGCTTGCCCAGCTCCGACCACACTGCAGGGTGTGTGGCCACGTAATGCTCCAGGGTGAACATCTTCATGCTGGTCCAATTTCACAAGAATTTTTTCACTTCTGAGGCCTTCAGCGGAGTCTCTAGGGCTCCAGCATCTGCTGCTCCCATCTGTAAGCCATAGAGATTTTATTTCCCCCCTCAGCTGTTCAAGGCATGGCATGTTCCAGAATGTCTGTCCAGCAAGTGGCCAGTGGTGGTGGTGACTACAGCTCCTGAATGGCCACCTGCAGAACAATGCCCTTGGGTTTAGGTAGATACAGCACAAGGCGGCCATAGCACAGCATAGAGTTCATGGCACAGGACAGAAGCCATGACACAGGACAGAGTCCACAGGCTGAGTGAGGTGAGGGCTTCCTGGTGCTCCTTACTTCATTTGTATTTAAAAATATTATAATGCATGTGTGTCCGTAATGTAATTGCATCTTACCTGCATGTATGTAAGTGCACCTGTGTCATGCAATACCTCTGGAGCCCAGAAGAAGGTGGATTCCTGGGAACCAGAGTAACAGAGAGTTGTTAACTGTCATGTGGGTGCTGGGAACTGAAACCGGGTCCTCTTAACCACTGAGACATCTCTCCAGCCAGACTTTTATTTTTCAACAAGTGGAATTATCGTGCTGTCTGGAGCCTTTGCAAGGATCTGTGGAATGAGAAGACTTCACTTTTTACTGTGGTCTGCTAGATATAATTTTGAAAATTTGGCCAGGCGTGGTGGTGCATGCCTTTAATCCTAGCACTTGGGAGGCAGAGGCAGGTGGATCTTTGTGAGTTCAAGGCCAGCCTGGTCTACAGAGTGAGTTCCAGGACAGCTGGGGCTACAGGGAGACCCTGTCTCGAAAAGAGAAAAAAAAATTTTAAATACATTTTCACTTCTTATCCAAGCTCTACTGTGTGGACACTGGCCCCTTCTGTTCAAGGGCTGGAGAATTCAGGGTGCTTTGTGTTTCCTAAAGGTGTGAATGGCTTCCCTTCACTCCACAGTGCCACTGGCAGGAACATACCACAGCAGCAGGTACCGCATGCGCCTGCAGTGTCTCAGACAGCTGGAGGCTCAGGCCTGGAGGCACTCGGGGTTGGCCGAGTCCCATGACCAGCATGCTCTCCCACATCAGCCTCCAATCTTTCTGGAAGGAACCGGGGAGGCTGCCTTTCCCTCCTTTGGGTCACTTCTGTGACCAGGGCCTCACAGGCTCCAGAAATGAACCTAGCAGTTTTCTTTGTTTCTGAGTATTTAGTGGGAAGATAGCATATTAACTACTTTAAGGAATGGGCTGATCAAATTCTCTCGGTCGTGAAAGTATACTGGAGAATATAAAGACTGTTCTGCTTTGTTAATTTTGGTACTTTGTAGTGCAGAAAAAAAAATCATGTATTTAATCATAGTGCCCAGGTCCCCTGATGAGCCCACTAGCCAATCCTGACCTTTTGAATGGCCCAACAGTGAGTGTGCTATGTGCTACGGGTTTCCTGTTCTACTATGTTTATTTTCTGGAAAAATGTGGGTTAAACAGAGCTTTAAAAACCCACACCTTTATAGGATTATCAACGATGCAACAATCAATTCCAAATGTTTTTTTTTTAATTAATTTCTCAATGCTGTCATTTTTTCCTCCTTTTAGAGGGTGGTTTTTCCCTAATCTAGATCTTTATTTTCATTGTTTTTGACTTATAAAGATTCACTCAAATGAAAGGGAACATCTCTCATGGTACATACTGGGTTATTTCTGCTTCATCCTAAATGGAACCTGAGTCCCCAGTGCCCTGCTCTATGCAGATCATGCCAGGTGATGGCTTATTCCTGGCATCTTGCCTATTTTACGCGTATACAGATCAAGGCCCAGACAGTCAAGTGGCCCCTGAGTCAACCAGGGGCAGCTACTGCACAGCAAACAGGCTGCAACCCTCGTGGCCTGAGGAAGCAGAGCCCAGTGTGTTCCCTAGTCATCCGCTACCCAGCCAATGACCAGAACACAGGCCCTTCTAAGGGCTTTTGATTTTTTCTATTTTTCTTTCTTTCTCTTTCTCTTTCTTTCTTTCTTTCTTTTCTTTCTTTCTTTCTTTCTTTCTTTCCCTCCCCCCCTCCCTCCCTCCCTCCCTCCCTCCCTTCTTCCTTCCTTTCCACCTTCCTTCCTTTTTTTCTTTGAGATGGGAGTCTCACTATATAGCCCAGGCTGGCCTCGGACTCACAGAGGTCGGCCTGCCCCTGCCTCAGTTTCCATAGGTAACTGCAAGTTTATCTTGGGAGAGGTTCTGAGTCACAAGACACGGCTTCTTTTGACTCCTGCTTGGTGGTATTTATTTGATCTCCAATTGGATCTCAGAGTGGCTTAATGCTCAATTTCAAACCTGTGTAACCTTCCCCTTTAAAGCCGAGTTCCAATGCCAATTCTGGCCCTCTGCCTGCCGTCCTGTTGTGGTAATCTGCATCATTGCTGTGCTGGCCAGACAACAAATGTGACATGCTTCTTTCTTCCATTTCAGCTTGAAATATAATGTAGAAACATTTCCTCATAAGTTACAGATTCAACACAAAACATCACAGTGGTCCATATTCAAAGATTTCACCTGCACTCTACATTCAATCACATCACCTGATTTTTTTCTTTTCATTGTATTATTTTCTGTGTATGAATGTATTGCCTACATGTGTGTAAGTGTGACCTCATCATGTAATACCCACAAAGGTCAAAAGAAAGCATTGGATCCTTTGAAACTGCAGTTTTGGATGTTTTTTAGCTGTCATGTGGGTGCTGGGAATCATCCCCCACTCCAGTCATCTACAAGAGCAGTCAGTGCTCTTAACTGGTTTTCCTTCCTTAGTCCTCACTGTGAACCTCACCTGTACTGGTAGGAATGGCTTTAGATGGCTCTGCAGAGTTGCTGTTTTGAACAAGCAAGCTGAGTCTTTACCCTTTGATAGAGACAGCTAGCCTGTTCACATTTACTGTCTCCACAGACATTCCAGTATCTCTGATTTCTGGCTGCCCTCCTCTCCCAGCTCAGCTCACTTGGACAGGACACGGTTCCCACTTGCTCTTTCTGGAAGAACTGGAGTTCTTTAGCAGAGAGCCATGGGCTTCCTATGTGTCACTGGCAGCTTTTATGTTCATCAAATCTAAGAGCCCATTCCCAAAGGACTGAACTCATCCGGGAAACATCCAAGCATGAGAAGCTGGGTGATCCTTCCCGTTCTGCTGCTTCAGCCCCTTCACCCACAGGTGATACCAGGACAGTGTACAGGAGCACTTCAAATGATTCAGAGGAGATTAAGGAGCGTAATTGTGTAGTCACAGCACAAAAATCCTCTCTCTGGCTGGAGAGATAGCTTAGAGTAACAAGCACTTACTGCTCATTGAGAGGAAATGGGTTGGCTTTGGTTCCCAACACCCAAATGGCATCTCGCAATAGTCCATAACCCCAACCTGGCACTCTCTTCTGGGTGCTGGGGGCTCTGAGCACAAATATGGTACACGTGAATACACACAGGCAAAACAACCATATGCATAAACAAATTTTTAAAACGTTCTTTCTCTTGGGACTAGAGAGATGACTCAGCATTTATGAGCACTGGCTGCTCTTACAAAGGACCCAGGTTCGATTCTCAGCACCTACATGGCATCTAACAATTGTCCATAATTCTTTTTACAGGGGATCCAATGCCCTCTTCTAACTACTTTGGGCATTACAGGACATAGTGAAGTAACTACCATCCATGCAGAATAATTTTTTTTAATTTCTCTTCTCTGTCTCTCTCTCTCTCTCTCTCTCTCTACCTCTCTCTCTCTATCTCTCTATCTCTTTCTCCCTTTCTCTCTCTCTATCTCTCTCTCTTTCTCCCTCTCTCTCTATCTCTCTCTCTTTATCTCTCTCTCTCTCTCTCTCTCTCTCTCTCTCTCTCTCTCTCTCTCTCTCTCTCTCTCTCTCTCTCTCTCTCTCTCTCTCTCTCTCTCTCTCTCTCTCTCTCTCTCTCTGGCCTAAGCTGGCTTCAGACTTGAGCTCTTCCTGCCTTAGTTTGCTGAGAGCTTGGCCTTACCATGTGCCCACTGTGCTCCACGAGGGATGACTTGCACTCACTCCTTCTCACTCTTCCAGTGGCAAGCTTCCTGCGTGTGAACTTCCCATTCTGCCCTCCTGGTTCCATACTTGGCTTTACTGACCTGTGGATCCATGTGGGATGTGTACCCCTCCTCAGTCCTGGGGAAAAGGCCCAGTCACTCCCTTTGTCCAAGGCAATTAGCATGCAGGTGAGTCCAGATTGGGGACGGTCTTCTGGCCAATCCCGCTGCCAGGCCTCTGGTCTCTCTGGGCTCCCACAACAGTGCTCGCCCTGCACAGGCTCTACGGCTCATGTCCTCCCATCCACACTGCCTTTCTCCAATGTCACCTGCATGGCTGTCACACAAGTCTCCATTCATCAAATGCAGACTCTGGGCTGTGATGTCAGATTGAGCACTGCTTCTCCTCTAGTTGGGACTTTCCCTCCACCCAGAGGACCAGGTGTCTTCCCAATGCTTCACTTTAAGGGACAGCTCACCCTTCCTGCCCTGTTGCTGGGGCTCCCTCTGCTCTCAGGCCACATGTCCCTCCTGGCTTGCCTATCTGTCACCTTCTCCATTCCATTTCTTTGCTCTTCCTTGGTTTTAAGATTGACCGCACGCCACAGTTGCCATTTTCTGTAGTGACAGTTGTTATTTGTAGCTCTGATACACATTTAAATTCTCCTCTTAAGTTTTGGGATCTTCTGCATGTGCCTCGAGGCTCTGTGGAAAACCACGGGGACTTGCGCTCAGTCCAGGAGCTCTCTCTGCTTCGGGTACTGGCTCCGGAGCCACACCTTCCATCTCAGGCTTGCTCAGCTCTGGGTGCTCTGGGCCATTTGGCCTTCACACTGCAGTCTCCCCTGCTAGTGCTCACCTTCCCAGGCTCCCCCCTGGGCTCTGCTTTGGTGTCACCTCACCTGTCAGAGGCCTGGGCCAGCCTGCTGTCCAGGAAGGCTTGGCAACCAGCTCTTCAGCCTCCCCCTGTTCCTCCTGTGTGGACAGCCTTGTCCTCTCCAGACTGGGCCTGGTGCCTGGAATTATGCGTGACCTTTGTCTTCCAGTGACATACCAACGGGCTTCCAGCAGCCAGAGGCAGTCCTAGGGCTGGGTCACCACAGTCTCTGTCTCAGCTGGGAATCACACCTTCTGGAGATTAGAGGACTGAAGGGTTGAGCAAGGACAATGCACACCCACCATAGGCTCTCCCTGCTCCTGTCCCACACAGGTGCCCGCTAACTGGTCTTTGCCAACCTCTCTTGAGCCAAGTCTCTGCAGCACCCACGCTGCCTGCCTTCATTCCCACAGTTGTCTTCCTCTCATGACCAAAGGCCCAGCCCACTAAGAACAAGGTGTCTTAGGAGTCCGGTTGGCGGGTCATGGTCAAAGCAGGGTTCAGGGGTGGCGCAGGCTGATTGCTCTGTTGAGGTGGCCAAGGACATCTTTGTGTGTGTGTGTGTGTGTGTGTGTGTGTGTGTGTGTGTGTTTCTGTGTCTGTGTGTCTGTGTGTGTATTTGGGTGATTTCTTCTTGCTCTTAAGCCTTGGAGCCATGGATAGATTTTCTTATTTCAAACCAGGTCTGGAACCGGAAGCAGAACAAAGGGTGCACTCAGCATGCTCAGTGAGAAACCCATGCTGGTTCTCTATGGACTTGGAGGAGGGACAAAGCCCTGTTCCTACCAGTTACTGAGGAAGCCAGATTCCCCCATGGTGTGAATCCCTCCCCATGGGCTGAATGGATGTGGTCACACTGAAGATGACTACCAGTGTCCCTCACCTGGTCCTCTTCCCTGAAAGCTCACCCATCAGGTGGCCACATGTCCTGTGATACTCTGAAGTTGCCCAGGCCACTGCTACACACAGCAGATCCAACCCAAATCAAAATAACATGCTTAAGAGATAGGACCACAACCAACACTCTAGAAAGACAATAACCTTTCCCCACAGAGATACCCACCCCTACATGTCTCAGGCATGTTCCCCCACCAACCCAAGAACTTGAGAGGCTAGCCCAGAGCTTTCCCTGTTCCTGACAAGGAAGCCAAAGCTCAGGAAGTCAGGTGACTTCCAAAGATTACCTGTACAGAAACAGAAGTGTCACTTCCCTAGGTAGGAAATGACCCAATCAGACCCAGAATATGCTTGCAGTACCATCAAGCATCCAGAGAACCGGTCTCCTCTCCTAAGACCCAACTAAGTGTGATTATGCACACTACCTACTAATGACAAGATTTATACTCCAGCCCAGGAGAGCAGGTGTTCAAGGGCACCTGGTGGCAGATCCCACGGGGTCCTGATGCCACTGTGCTGAGCATGAGGGTCAGACGTCCTCTGAGGACTTGCAGCACTGCTGAGTCTCTGGTTTAACAAGCACCACATTTAAGCAATGTAGACAGAGACAAAGATCTTCAATCTCATTTTTTAAAAGACTGATCCTTAGCAAACGCTTATGCCAGAGGCTCACAGTTCATCCCCACTGTGGCACTCAGAGGCCACTGAGAAGGACTGGCCACCAGTGACATCCCTCTGCTTGCTGCTATGTCCACTAGCTCCTAGCACTTGGGAGACAGAGGCAGGCAGATCTTTGTGAGTTCAAGGCCAGCCTGGTCTACAGAGTGAGTTCCAGGACAGCTGGGGCTACAGGGAGACCCTGTCTCCAAAAGACCAAAAAAAAAAAAAAAAACGGGAACCAC
>VZQC01003342.1:24354-35176 GCA_009823505.1 Rhizomys pruinosus
CGGCATCCATGATGAACACAAGGACTCTGACTTACTGCCTTCCTTACAAGCACGATCTTTTTCTTCTCAGTGTAACCAAGGCCTGTGTTTAGTTAAAAAAAAAAAAATCACACCCTACTATTTCCATCTAGAGGAAAACATCTCAAGCACTCTGCCAGCGTTACCTGTCAAGGTACCCCTTCCTGCAGGAAGCAGGCCCAACTGTCACACTACGCTACGTCTCTGAAGGAGGCAGTGGCCTTTGGATACCTTGTCTCAGGGTAGTCAGCTAAGTGTCAATTCACCACGTGTAGGGCAACTTGAGGGACCTGTTAGAGATGACCATTCTGGATTCTACCCAGATGAATCTAGGGCCTGTCCATAGGGCTCCAAAGCAATTTTCTGGAACATTCTGTGGACTGTCTTCCATAAACAGCAGCCTTCTTCTAGTTTATATGGTGTCCAGAACATAGAATAGGGTTGCTCAGAAACACGAGAAGACAGGGGCCTGTGGAGACTCCACACCTACATACTTTATCTGATAGGTGGGCAGGCAAGGCCTCACTTTCCCCGTGACTGGTGTAGAAGCAGTGAGCACTCAGGATGCTAAGGGAATGAGGGCTTGGGGGGGGGGGGGGTCCACTGAGGCAGTAGCAAGGCCCACTTCTCCACCACTAGCTCCCATGAGGAAGACATTTTGGTTAGAAGCCCTCTGCCTCTCCCAGCTGTGCCCTGGAGAACTATGAACAGGTGTCGCTTTGTGTGACATGAGCTAGGCACAGAGGCATGCCAGTGTGCCCCTGGGCAGCAAAGTGACTCCTCCTGAGATCTGTGAGGGTTCCAACTGCTTCTAGAGATTGAGCACCCCCTGTTCCAGCTCTGTACCCTTAGTGTCTCACAGGCCATCAGTGTGCCAAGAGTGAGGAAGGGGACAGACAGAAAGAGGCTCAGCGTGGGGCCCAGCTGCACAGGGCCAGGAACTTGCTTTCCTGGCTCCACACTGGGAGCACCAAAATCAGCCCTGACCCCTGATCTTCAGCCTCATCCCAACCCTTAGGGTGCCACCTTCAGGGGTGCTCAGTGCTGGGTCAGCTGCTGGTAACCTGTTATAGCAGAAGCCCCCTTCCTATGGCGGTGAGCTCGCCTCACCCCCACCTGGCTTAATTGATGGCGTACTCTACTCTTGACTTCCCACTGGGCAGGCTTCCTCCAATTTCAACCACTTGCCATTTATGTATTTAAAACAATTCAAAGAACAACTGCTTTAAGGAAAATTGAGATGAATGCAGCACAGTTACAGTAAAGAGGAACCAGTGGTAATGCGTCTCGTTATGAAAAGTGCCGACAGGAATAACGTGGCTTGGCCAAACCAATCTTTCTTGTTTCTGGGCTTATTTCTGCCGAGAAAATAAAGAATATTGCGGCTTACAATACCACTTGATGCAGTGCCACTATATACAGTTTTGTTTATGTGCGGAATCTATTAAAATGGTCAGCTATTACTATGGTGATGAACAGGGTGATTCACAGCAACACAGAATGGATTGTGCACAGATCCAGTAACGGCTTGAGGCTTTCATCTCCTGTGCTGAACAAAGACTGGTTAGGGTGCAGGTTCCGG
Organism: Rhizomys pruinosus; assembly: GCA_009823505.1. Classification (NCBI taxonomy): domain Eukaryota; kingdom Metazoa; phylum Chordata; class Mammalia; order Rodentia; family Spalacidae; genus Rhizomys; species Rhizomys pruinosus. The sequence goes on from VZQC01003342.1 coordinate 25,955, forward strand.
GTTCCTGTGGACTGAGCCCCCATCAGTCGCCTCCATGCTTTAATCCCCAGTCTGCTTTGTCCTTGTGAGGACAGTACGTCTGGAGAGAGGCTGCCTAAATCGATCTGAGGTGCAGGGCTGCTAGTGCATGGTCCTGGCGATGCTGGCAGGAGCCTCTCCTCCTCTTCTGCGGTACTGCCTTTGGGCAGTCTCCCCACTGCCAGCATCTGCCTTTGGGCAGTCTCCCCACTGCCAGCGTCTGCCCTTGGGCAGTCTCCCCACTGCCAGCATCTGCCTTTGGGCAGTCTCCCCACTGCCAGCATCTGCCTTTGGGGTCTCCCCACTGCCAGCGTCTGCCTTTGGGCAGTCTCCCCACTGCCAGCGTCTGCCCTTGGGCAGTCTCCCCACTGCCAGCGTCTGCCCTTGGGCAGTCTCCCCACTGCCAGCGTCTGCCCTTGGGCAGTCTCCCCACTGCCAGCGTCTGCCTTTGGGCAGTCTCCCCACTGCCAGTGTCTGCCTTTGGGCAGTCTCCCCACTGCCAGTATCTGCCCTTGGGCAATCTCCCCACTGCTAGCATCTCTTCCACACACAGGCTCTCTCCTGCCCTGAATGTATGCCCAGCTCTCCCTCTGTCCACACTCTGAACCCCACTATTAGGATGCATAGATACCCTGTGATTACACCTGAGGTGGAGACAGCCTCTGCACTCTGGCCTAGCTCTTGCCGTGTGCTCCAGGGTGGACAAGAAGAGTCTATCTGCACCCTGAGGCTTGGCTCCCTGGGGTTTCCACAGTGCTGGGCCTGGCTCAGGTCTACGAAGATGTCAGTGAGGGCACGGTCTGTGAGGGCACGTGTGGGGGCAGGGTTGCTTACTTACCTCCCTCCCCATGGGGGATGTGGATGGAGACTCTCTAGATGAAAATCCCAGTGTCCACTACAGGCAGCCCTCACCATGTCCTGTTCCTCTGCTCATGTGCAGTGGGAACACACAGGCTGCCCCTCAGGGCCACTCTCCAAGGCAGATCTCTCAGGGAAGTGCCCTTGAGATGACCTGTTTCCCACCTCCTTCCCAGCTGCTTCCCCATGTGTTCTGAGAGAGGGTTTCTAAATCCTTGGCCTTGCTGCATCCTCACAAATTCTACTACCCCTTTGGGGATCTGTCTCATCCCCATCCAGGAAGTCTGTCCTGCCTGGAGGCCCATTTCTCCAGGTGGAGGTTCCTCACCTGCAGTGTGGGTCCCAGGCAGAGATCAGGTAGGGGATGGTCCCACCTGCCCCTTCTGCCATGGTCTTTCCACTGTGAGACTAAGTGGCACTAGGACCTAGGGTCAGCTCAGGGACATCTGGCATGAGGTCCCAATGTGGCTTGGTGTGTTTCTGGAATCAGAGGTGTGGTCAAGGAGTAAGTCCTACAGCAAGGGCGGACAACATGGGGAGGCAGGCCTGTGCTGCCCAGTCTCATCCGTGCAGCTGCTGGCTGATGAGAGGTGAGACACCTGCCTGGGAAGACAAAGGACATCCCATAGACCCAAGGCCAGGGCAGCCAGCTGTGACCTGCCGTCAATAAGCTTCCTTTGTCTCCCTCATTCAGGTGGAATCCGTCTTCATCAGATGAGGAACAGCAGCTGAGGTGGGCTGTAAGCAAGGCTCGAATGGCTCAGGTTGCTCAGTCCTGAACTGAGGTTCATGGCCCAGCCTGTCTGAGGAGCCGCAGTTGGCTCTGGGCTTGTCCAAGGCACTCAGGCTGCAATGAGGCTGCCATTGCCAGGCCTGGAGGGCAGCTGGTCCCAGATGGCACAGGGTGTCAGAACAGGCTGGCGGATGGGAGAGACGAACTGGATGATGACACAGAGGGCAGGTAAGCTTAGAGACACCATTTCAGGTCAAGAAAAGATGTGACACTGAATGCCAGGTCTCCAAAGTCCAGATAGCACCTGTCCTAGGGAGAGTTTTGCCTGGACAAGCAGGATGTGGCTATAGAGTCCCAGGATCAGACAGAGTGAAGCTGACCACTCAGAGGCAAGTAAGAGGGCTGGCAACAGGGCACTCCCATCAGTCAGGAGGCCACTGGTCTCGGAAAAGGCTCCCAGGGTTTCCAGTGAGGCTGGGAGGGAGCCTGGCTTGGCTGTACTTGGAGTAATGAGACCATGGGCTCCTGGAGGGGTGTGGAGAGGGCAATGCAGGGTGACTAGGACTCCTCAGGATGGCTGAACTTGAACACCCTTGCTTTTTACATGTGGTTAGCCATTTGAAGGTAAAGGATCTCCTCTTCTTCCTCCATACCATGGCCCAGTGTCCCTCCATACAGGCTGGCATTGCCTTCAAGGAGCCCTGGCTCCTCACTGAGGGCAGGTGTGGAGGGATCACTGCCTACTGTGACCACAAGTGTCCTCAAGAGCAATAGGCCAGGATCTACACCCATCCTGACACTTCCTGTTCTACTCCATGGTCACCGAGTTCCTGTGCAGTACTCAGCAGGCCCTTCCCAGTCACTCACTCCTGCTCTGACTGACTGCAGCTCAGACCCTCTGTTTCTGTGCACAGAGCTCTGTGTCACTCAGGAGGGCTCTGGCCTGGCTGCCTTTCTGGGGCCTTACTCTGGGGATGCCCTTCCTGGCCACCTAAGGAAGTCAGCTGTTTGGTGTTGGGCCAAAGGCTAGGTCTGAGGCAGGCACACTTTCCTGCCTTGGAAATTCAGCAAAGCCTCACTGTGGCCCACATGAAGCTCCTCTGTGAATTACCAGATCTCCCCAGACAGCTGTACTGACAACAGCAGACAGGGTGTGGAGTGAACCTAGGCAGCTGTATGGCTACCATGCCCAGAGATTCATTTTCCTACCTGATTTCTTAGAAAAGAATCCCAGTTTCTTATTTCAGAATCACAAATTTGTGGTTTATCCATAAAGTCCTGCTGTATGTGTAAATCAGGAGTCTGATCATTGCTCCTGTCCTGGGGATGCCCTCTAGTCCCCAGGCCCTTCAGACTCATCCACACCCACCTTCTTGAGCTCCTTCATCATTAGCTTCTCAAGTTCAAGGGTGCAAAGACAAAAGTGGGGCCCCCAAGAGTGAGGCCTGTTCTTCCATCACCTCAACGGGCCATTTCAGCTTGTACAGAACTCCAGGTTGGAAATCACTCATGGTTCTATAGCACTGGGCTGGGGCACTCTGGTCTACAGCACTGGGCTGGGGCACCTGGCTTCCCACTGCCTAAATAACTTCCTGGGCAGCGTTGCATTCTGAGGGTGTGTGGCTGGTGAAATCTTCCTGCTGAGATTTTAGAATTTGTTTCCATCCCAGGCCTGAAATCTTACCCTTGGAGCTGTGAGGATTTGGTTCCTACATGTTAGCAGGAAGTCGATGTGAGAAATCCACAGCTTTTCAGTTCTGGAGAGAGAGAGAGAGAGAGAGAGAGAGAGAGAGAGAGAGAGAGAGAGAGAGAAGGTGTGTGGGAATGGAGATACATGTGTATAATGTTCCTCTGGTGATGTCCATCTTGGCTTTTGAGACAGTCTCTCACTGGACCTGGAGCTTGCCCACTAGACTAGACTGCCTTGTCAGCAAACCCCGTCTCTACCCTGCTAGGGCTGGCACTGCAGGTGCGTATCTCCACATCCAGATTCTTGGGTCAGTGCTGGGGATCAAACTCAGGTCCTCAAGCTCACGTGGCCAACATGCTGCCCGCTCCTGGCATGGTTTTTTAGAAGGTATTTCTTTGCTATTTTGGGATCTGTGTTCTTCAGGCTCCTGAATCTTATCTTCTAATGATCTAATTTTCCTTTTCTACTTGCCACTTCATAAAAAAAATAACTACTGTTATTTTCTGGGAGATTTCTTCAATTTTATATTCCAAATATCCTACTAGATTTTTGACAAAATTTGCAGTTATATACAGACCCAGCATGTAGGGATATTTTCTCTTCTCTCTCTCTCTCTCTCTCTCTCTCTCTCTCTCTCTCTCTCTCTCTCCCCCCAGAGTGCTTTCCGGACTTGATGCAGGGCTTCGCACAGGGTCAAGTGTGTCCACGACAAGGGCTTGGGATGGCCTCGGAGGCCACATGTCTCCTGGGTGCCTTGACCAGCTTCAGGAGGTTGGTGGGGTGGGACAGCCCCTCATTCTCCTCACAGGGTCTCAGGGGTCTTTGTGCTCACTGGTACAGGAACCTTGAGGTACCCGGACCTCCTACATGGGGTTCAGGGCCTCCAGAGCTACTGTTGAGGAATTCAAGCCAGAATCCGGCAGAAGCCTCAGCAGGTGACAAAATCACATCTGCCATCAAGTCACAGAGGCCGGTGGAGAGAAGGCATGTACTCTACTGGTGGAGGAAGAGTGAAGCCTGCGGCCATCTTTGGTGCCCCTGTCCATGTCCTCTGGTCTCTACTGGGGCTGTGCTGCTCATTTTGAGTCTTGGTTGTGTTGCCTGCTCTCCAGGCACCTGTTAGCTCTCCCCTAAGCTTGCGCTTCCTCCTTGCAGACAGCATCCACCTTCACAGGTTTAGGGCTGTGGTATGCAGTATCAGTGGGCAGCATCCCATGCTGACTCAAAGCCCCAAGGGTTTCATCTGGACTAGGGACACTTAGAGGGTAGAGCAGCATCTCACAATGCTCACATCCACATAGAACCCCAGAATGTGATCCCATGCAGAAAGCGGGTTGTTCTAGACTTCTAGTCAGTTAGGGATCTAGAGATGGAGACATGCTGGATGTACAGTATGCCCCCAATCCACTGTCTTCCAAAGGACACAGGAGTGAGACAGCCACCAGGGAACAATTAGAAGAAACAGGGGGACCCTCTCTTCCATATCCCACATACCCCAGGCTTGACAACTTGATGTGTAACTTCTGCCTCACACTGTGGGGGAATGGATTTCTGCTGCCTGGTGTGAGGTCACTACAACCATGGCCACAGGAGTTCATGCACAGGAAGAAGCCCCCCCCCATGGGGTGCAGAGTCCCACAGGCTTAAACTTCATTCCTAGAGCTCCAGTGAGAACCTGCAGAGGGGTTGGGCCTGTGGGGAGATCAGACATTATGTCTAGGTATAATGTGCAGGACGGCCCTGTGGGGAGTACAGAGAGTATATGTGGGTAAAACGTGCAGGATCAGTGTCTTCACGCAGCCTCTCACCTCACACTCAAGAGGAACCTGCCACCTGCACCTTAGCACCTGGGAGCTAAGACACAGCAAGGCTTGCTGTGTTCCCGGGGTTCAGCTCCCCTGTTCTGTTAAGGCCACTTCTGGCCACCTTCCAGACTTGGGCTCCTGTTGCTTCTGTAGCTGCCTTCTGCTCAAAGCAACAGACCATTTTGCCTTGTCCCAACCTGTTACCTCACAGAGGCAGATGGGCAGCATGGGGATCTGGCCACTTTTGGCTGAGGTTCAGTCTTGCATGTTCTGTTTCCCAATGGCCCCTTGAGACGTGCTGCTCCAGCATTTGGGCTGTAGGTGGTCTGTCCTGCTGTGGAGCCCTGGCTTCTGCTGTAGTATGTGGGCTGGGGATGCTCTGTCCTGCTGTGGAGCCCTGGCTTCTGCTGTAGTATGTGGGCTGGGGATGCTCTGTCCTGCTGTGGAATCCTGGCTTCTGCTGTAGTATGTGGGTTGGGGATGCTGTGTCCTGCTGTGGAATCCTGGCTTCTGCTGTAGTATGTGGGCTGGGGATGCTCTGTCCTGATGTGGAGTCCTGGTTTCTGCTGTAGTATGTGGGCTGGGGATGATCTGTCCTGCTGTGAAGCCCTGGCTTCTGCTGTAGTATGTGGGCTGGGGATGCTCTGTCCTGATGTGGAGTCCTGGCTGGTTGTTCCAATGTGTGAAATGCCGTGTCCTGATGTGGAGCCCTGGATCAGCCCCTGGTACTGGCAGGAACCTTAGCTGACATGGATCACAGGCAGCCAGGTACACTACAGGCCCCATACTGATTCCTGACACCTGCTGGGGTGCTCTGGGGTAGGACCCAGCCTCCTTTTCTGTGATACCTCACTTCCCAATTGGCACAAAGCTCTAGGGGTGCCATCCCTAGTAGAATGAACACAACCTACAAGAAGAGCCCCTCCCTGCTGAAGGCCAGCTCTTTACTGCTGAAGCAGGACTTGCCCTGGACAAATGCTGTCAGGATGGCTGACCCTCTGCAGATATGTTCTTCTCTGACATGAGTGCTCTGATATCCAGATGCACTGCCCTGTTCCCCACTGAGATGTGAGCAGAGGTACCCTAGTTCAGGTCAGCAGTAACTTTCAGGCAAGCTGATGGGAACTGCTGTTCAGGGCCCCACTGCTGGGTGGATCCCACACCTGTGTCTTTGGAGACCCAGAAATGGCCCTCCACAGTGCAGAACGACCCCACATATTCCTGCCACTGGATCTCTGTTCCTGACCCCCCTCAACAACCTTCTCAACCCCACAACTGTTCATTTCAACAAAAGTAACTGAAATACGGTGCTTCATGTGAACTCCAGCTCTCTGACAGCAACACAAGACCTGAGAAAAACCAAGCCAGATAGGGCCCACCATGGATGGACAGAAAGCCCCAGTCCCTGCTGAGGCGCTACTGGGGTAGATGGGCAGTGGGAGAGTTAGTTTTCCTTACTGATCTGATGGGTGGCAGATTGGCCAGATGTCAAAGCAGGGACACACACACACACACACACACACACGCACATGTTCACACATGTACACACAGGCAAGCACACACACACACACTAGGGAGGCACTGGAATAAGTAAGCCTTTGAAAAACAATGGATGGACAGATGGATAAACAGATAAATACAAAAGATAATAATGGACATGAAATCGTGGGGGGGGGTAGTAGAGAGGCTGGACAGTGGGGAGGGCCCTGAATGTGATCCAAATACATTCTATGAAATCCAGGAAGCAATAAAAACATGGTACTTAATAGCTAATTGGAAAAATGGATGATTCTGATTTAGGGGTGGCATGGCTCACTGCTGAGCATCCTACAATCCATAAACATCACAGCAATGCACAGTAGATACTGGTCAGAATATTCCTGAAAGCCACTAGCATGTGCAGTGCACAGCCCTAGCCAGCCAACATCTGCACAGAGCTGCACTCCTGGCCAGCTGTGGGGACCAGCGTTCCTACCTGGATCCTCTAGAGCCTTCTTCCTCCTCTGAGTATTATGGTCAGGGATGGAGGGGGCTATAAGCTGAAGAGCTGCAGGATGTGAAGGGGCCCCACAGGTGGGAGCAGGAATGGGTGCAGCTCTATCCCCTGTGGAGAGCCTGCAGAGTCCAGGAACAACCTCCAGACTGAAGGCAAAGCCTGCAAAACCAGCCCAGAGCCCCTCTTGACTCCTGAATCCCCAGGGCTGTGACCTTCCCACTTTCCACAGTGGCCCTCAGTGACCCCCATGTCTCACGCAACACTGTTCATGTGTTCATGTTTCTGTAAGTGGCACTCGCTTGCCCCAGAGACCTGGGAAGCACTCTAGTGTTTTTATTACTCTTCTTCCTCCTTCACATGCTGATCATGAGCCAGTAAATTAATTTCACGACCCACTAATGGGGTGGTGACCTGCACTTTGAGAAGCAGTGATCTTGGAAATGTGGACATCAGCATGTGTCTGGTGTCTGGGCTGGGCTAATCAACGTATCCATTTATCACACATCCTTAGGCAGGCCCTGCGAGGGGATGGGGTGCTGGACCCCCAGGCCCAGAGCCGGGGAGACACAGGGAAGCGAAAGAAGCAGGTGAAGACATGCTGGGGTTCGAATGTGCCAGTGGGGTTTGGATACAAAGTGGGCATGGCCAGGTGCAGAGTGGGAAGGGCCTCGCCTGGAGGAGGGGCCTGGATACAAGGTGGGCGTGGCTGGGGTGCAGGGTGGGAAGGGCCTCCTCTAGAGGAGGGGCCTGGCTGCAGGAGGGTTCTAGCACTGGGAAGACACTATCAGCCACTCATGTCTACCAGGCTTCTGAAAAGCAATGAGTGACAAGACTATCATCTCAGAAAACCAATTTATGGCAACACATGAAACCCATGTCCTATTTACTCCATAGAGATTGTGAGACACTCACACAGTGTGTACTGTAAATTCTAGTTCCTTGGGGTCTGGCTTGAGACATGCACTGGCCTTTTAGAAAGCTTAAAAACAGGCCAGGTTGGGCCAGAGGCTCTGGTGGGAGTTGGGCCTCATTGTTTCCCAGACTCAGGGATACTGGGGCAGATTGCAGAGCCCAGAGTGCTGTAGCTGAGGCTCATGATCACTGGGGTAGTTTGCCACCGTGGAGCTCAGTGCTGAGAACATGACTGTTGGACTAGGAAGCAGGAAAGAGACAGTGAACCCCACCCCTCCATAGGGTAACAGTGTGGGAGACATCACTCCCGGGCTCCTGAGTGGAAAGCTTCCCTGTTTGCACGGGGTGCTGACCAGCCGTGTTCCTCCTAGACACTGGGGTTCTTTTGCTACAGCTGCTTAACACAGGCACCTGCCACATCCCTGGTGACACCAGCAAATGCCCTCCAGGCTGGGCTGAGGCCTCTAGGCCCCTCAATGGAGACCAGAATCTTGGCCTCCTGAGCTGAAGGACCCCTGGGGTCTGGGGCCAAGCCAGGACCCATCCTGGAAGACACAAATGACCACCTAGCCATTGGGGCCCTCAGGCTTGGTAGGGTAGCCTCCAGGGCTGGAGCGTGCGAGCCTGTGATGCTAGAAGGAATGCGAGCTGCTGCCGACACCACAAAGATACTGAAGTGCGTTTAGCCTGGACCTTGGCTAATGCAGGGGTTGGACAGCTTATCTCCAACCCAGTGTCCCTGTCAGTGGCCACCTTAGCCCCACACAATCCAGAACAGGTCACCTGCTGGGCAGGCCCATCATAGCTTAGGGCCCCACTCCTGCCACACTTGGGGCTACCCTGGAGCTAGAGGCAGGGAGAGGGCTGGGTGGTCCTGGCTCTGGTCTGGAGCAGGCAAAAGAAAGAGGGAAGTGCACCCTGGTAAACACAGGAGGCAGGGGTAGGGCTAGGTCTGCACTTCGGTGTGTAGCCAACAGGGATGACACAAGGGTACAGCTGTCCCTTGCTATTCATGGGGGCAGCCTGGTCCAGGGTGCCCTGTAAAAGCTGACACCGGGGTCTCCCTGAGTCAAGCAAGACTCCACCGTCAGCACCAGCTACACCTCACCTGCCTGGAAATACTGTGCAGCAGAGGCAGCCATGTGCCTGTATATCCCAAATCTAATTGGCTATTGGCTCTCTCCTTGGAGGAATAACCCATGGCTGATGC
>VZQC01003342.1:35477-92038 GCA_009823505.1 Rhizomys pruinosus
GCGTTTAGCCTGGACCTTGGCTAATGCAGGGGTTGGACAGCTTATCTCCAACCCCGTGTCCCTGTCAGTGGCCACCTTAGCCCCACACAATCCAGAACAGGTCACCTGCTGGACAGGCCCATCATAGCTTAGGGCCCCACTCCTGCCACACTTGGGGCCACCTGGAGCTAGAGGCAGGGAGAGGGCTGGGTGGCCCTGGCTCTGGTCTGGAGTAGGCAAAAGAAAGAGGGGAGTACACCCTGGTAAACACAGGAGGCAGGGGTAGGGCTAGGTCTGCACTTCGGTGTGCAGCCAACAGGGATGACACAAGGGTACAGCTGTCCCTTGCTATCCATGGGGGCAGGCAGGTCCAGGGTGCCCTGTAGAAGCTGACACTGGGATGCTCAAGTCCTCTGTAGGAACCAGGAGTACCTGCACAGGACATGTGCGGCACACACTCCCGGGGGACTGACTGTCTTTAATCCCTAGACAGCTTCAGATGCCTGGCAGGGCACAAACATGGGGGTGAACTCTCCAAGCGCAAAGAGCTGCACATGTCAGTACTCACTTCTCCCCAGCATCCTCCCCTGTAACGGGCTGAATCTGAGGATGTGGAAGGTGTGGATGGAAAGGCATGGACAGCTGCCGCCTAGTCCTCTCATGGTGACCTGATCTGCTGGGGCTGGGCCCTTCCTGTTCTATGGGTGTGTCCTGAACATGTGGGCTTTCTTCACTGCCTTGTTTAGGGTTGCCAGTAGAGATGACAGTGAGCTCACAGTGAGCCTGTACCCAAAGGGATGCAGCCTTCCTGAAAACCTGTCTGGCTGGAAAGTGTTAATGTGTGTATGTGTGTGTTTTATGTTGGGGTCAAGACAGTGACTTGAAACTAGAGTTAGGGCAGTGGCTACACATGCCATACAGGCTGAACCTCTGAACTGCGGCAGGGGACTGGTGTTCTATGAATTCTATAAGGAAATGCTGAGCAGTAGCGGAGGTGTTGGGGCTGGATTGTGCTCCCAGGAGGAGGTGTCTGGCCTGCCTTGGAGCTGGTCTGTCATGGCAGGCTCTACAGGACCCAGGTCCATGTGTGCTTTCTGTCCACTGTGAACTCTGACAAGGCTTTCCTGCTGACTCCTGACTTCCACAGCAAGGCTGTGTGCTGGAATCCTGTCAGGTCAAGAAGGTCTTCCTTAAAGGGTGACTGAGAGGCCCTTGGGGTCCTTGGCAGGGGCCCAGAGACAAGTATGAAGAGAGGCAGGAGGAGCCCAGAATCCCCCTCACCCATGGCCACTCAGAAGGCTGATGAAGGCCTGCCCCAGTGCCTCACAGTGGCCTCCTGGATGAGGCCAGACTCCCTGGCCATGCCCCACACTGCTCAGCCACCTGGATAAGGGATACAGTAGGGGCAATGGAGACCCAGCAGGAGTCTCATGCCCATGGCTCTCCAACATTTAGGCACAGTTGGAACACGGCAAGGGATTCTCAACCTCAGGCCCATGTCCTTCTGGGGACCAGAGGAGGCCCTTGGCCTGGGTGTGTTTCTCACTTGGTTTGCTCACATCTGAGATGAAGTGGCCTTTCCTTGGTAGATAAATGCAACACGCATTGGTGAAGAGACTGCACAGTGGCCCGGGTGAGTCTGTGGGCTCCCTGGGCTCAGCTTTACCTCTTCCAAATGAGATCAGAAGGGCCCAGGCTGTTAGCCAATAGGCCCAAATCTCTTATATATGATGGCCACCTCCATATATCCAAATGTTGATCCTCAGGGGTCAGTGATGAGGGCAGAGCTGCTTGTCCAGGGCCTGCTTGGCACAGATGCCCAGCTCCCCAAAGGCACTCAGACAGCAGCCCTGTAGCATGGGGTTCGGTGGCATGGGAGGAGGGGAGGGGACTCTGAAGATCCCTACATGGGCTAAGAAGTGTGATGAGTTGCTTCCTGATGGCTGATGGATCAAACCAGCCCAGGACTCGGCCTGTAAGAGTCCAGCTCAAACAGCCCTCCCAATACCTCCTGTCTGTCCACAAGGCCCAGGCACCAGGTCAGCACTCTCCCTGCCCTGCTCTGCTTGTGGAAAATGGCTCACAGCCTGGGCCCAGGAATGCAGGAAGTGTCAGAGCAATCTGTGGAGCCCCAGGAGGGAGTCTGCTGGTCCCAGGAGTGGGGTCTGCAACTGCAGGTGGGAAACACACACACACACACACACACACACACACTCTGGCTCCACAGTCATCCAACAGACTGCTCAGACCTGATCTGCCTTGCTGGCTGAGACTAAGTAACCTTGGCTGTCTCTAGAGTGCTGGCTGACGAGACTAAGTAACCTTGGCTGTCTCTAGAGTGACTACAGCAAATTGGCCTCTTGAGCAAACTGTAAAACAGCCTATTGAGGTCCCAGATTCAGGCTGTAAGGGCAGGAAGTAGGCAGTTGCTTTCAAGTGTTTGAAGACCCACACCCTTCCACTCTGGGCAAGCCCTAGAGGAAACCTGGGCACCTATGAGGGGTTTCTAGATCTTTTATAAAGCCGTGCTTCCCAGAGTTCTCAGTCCTACAGCACAGATCTGGGGCATGGCAGGGTGATCCCAGCATGTCAGCTGCAGCTGTCTATGATGCAGGGGAGAAGGCAGACTAAAGTGGAATCTGCCAGTGAGCAGCGAGCCCCACTGGACCTAGGTCTTCGCAGCACTGAGGCCACATCCACAGGGACATGGGTCCCTGTGGTCTACCTGTTACCAGGGGTGACTTCCTACAGTGCCCAGATTGTGTGTCAAACCATTTATAAATTCAGTGATTTCAAAGAATTGCCAAAGAATATTGCCAAAGAATATCCCAGAGTCCTTTGTGCTCATCCATCTGTGGGACAAGCAGTTCTGAGGAGGGAGTCAGCAGTGGCTTCCAAAAGGAGTCCACAGTGTGCCCTGCTCAGTGGGGAGGGAGGAGCTCAAGTGCTGCAGGCTCTTGGGGTCTGTTAGCAGCCACCATGCCATGCCTGGGACTGCAGCAGAGCTCTATGTAGCCCCCTCCCCAGGCTTGATTACAGAAGGTTCCCTCAGCCTCCAGTGGGGGTAGAAACTTGCCCCTCAGGTCAAGAAATGCCTGATATGCCCTTCCATTAGCCCTCAAAGCCTGGCAGCCCTGGTACCGCACTGTGTGCGGGGTGAACTTCACTTTCTAGTGACCAGCCTTTCTGTGGCTGTGCGTCCAATGGCTTGGCCCCTGTCCCCCCAAAGACCCTCTGGTTGGGGCCATTCTCTGTGGAACTTAGTCCCAGACAGTGAGGAGAAGCAGACAAGGCTGGATCCACCAGCTTCTGCCTGTCCCTGCTCTGCTGTCCAGTGTCCATGACAGACATGGGCTCCAGCATCTGCTTAGTTTTCCCACAAGAACGGAAAGGCTCTACATACCGTGGTGGTCTTTATCCGCCCTCCGGGCTGTGTGCATGTCCAGCCTGACCTGTTGATTAACAAGTCACAGCCTTCCCCCTTGAGGCAGGGGAGCATATCACACCACTGCTTTGTCTTGATAATTCATGCTGTGGGAAAGAAGAGAAACCTGATCAGTGTGCTGCTCCTGCCAGCACCTCTGCAGGTGCCTGCATCCCAACACTGGGCCTGGTGCCTGGACAGCACAGTGGGAATCCCTGAGGTCTCTGGATGAGACCACACCACCCAGGTTTGTTCAGCAGGGAGGCCGGCCTCCCACTGCCTCCTGGGTGTGCCATCACTGGCCACCAACAGCAAATAGTCACTGGCAGTGCTAGAGCATCTTCACAGCAGCACCACAGCCCCTTACTTGGAGGGGTGACAGCCTCCTGCTCTGCCCTATTGTGATGATGCACTGAAGTGGCAATCTGTAGGACAGCCAAGCAGGAGGTGATGGCGTCTGTCACAACCACTGTCCCTGCTGCCTCTCATCCGCAGACACTGGGCTGATCAAGGCTCCAGGACTGTAGAGCCCGAGTCCTTGTCTCGAGCACTGGAGGCCACAGGGTAGGAGCTGACCACAGCCTCCATCAGAACAAGGATACCAAAGCCCAAATGCACTTCTTCCCCTGCCTTAGAAAACCATCTGGGCTGTGGCCCTAAGACTTTCTGTAAGGCTTTGTAGACAGCCCTGCTCTGTGACAGGTCTCAAAGGAAGATGTCCATAATGGACCCTGTAGCCTCGTTACCAGAACGTTCCATGACCTGCTGACCTGCTAACTTTCCTGAGGCATTCTCACCACTTCAGCTGCACTCAAGAGACCCATCAGCAAGGCCTGCAGTCCAGGTGGAGAGAAACAGCTTTGGGGTGTCATCCTCAATGTGACTGGACTTAGGATCACCTGGGAGACAGCGGAGCACTCCCACGGCTGTCTTTGAGGGGGGTTGCAGAGATGGTTAGGCAAGGGCAGCATCATCCATAGGCTGGGGACCCGGGAAGAATAAAAGAGGAGGAAGGAGGAAGCCAGCTCAGCCTAGGTATTTCCGGTCTGCTTCCTGGTGGGCACCAAGATGCTGGCTTTCCCGTGCCACCTGTTTCTGCTCCCTGGAATGTCGTCCATGAGCACCCAGGGCCGAGCAGCCATGGGCTAAGCCCTCATATGAAATCAGTCTTTCTTCCTTTCAGTTGTTTCTGATAGGTTTTCCTTCCCGCAGATGCCAACCACCCACAGGCACCACTGTAATTCAGAGTTCAGGTAGGCAGGATTCTACGCCCAACATTAACCCCATGCCAGAGACTGGAGAAAACAGGATCTTGCATAGAAACAAAAACAAAACCTTTTTTGGGTTTAGGGCCAAAAGAGATCAGAGAAATGTGGTTATGCCTCTGTCACCTGGTCTATCTGTTCCCCGGGAGCTCAATGGTGACCCCATGTATGATATATCTCCAATGCGTGGAGGCCCTGTGCCTAGCTGTTCACTCACTCCATGTTACTGTTTCAAGGGACTTTTGTATGAAGAATCACCACACTGGGGCTGGAGAGAATGCTCAGCAGTTAAGAGGTCTGGCTACTCTGGCAGAGGACCTGGGTTCAATTTGCAGCTAACAACTGTCTGTAACTCCAGTTCCAGGGGTTCCAATTATCCTCTTCTGACGTCTGTGGACATTGCATGACACAGGTGCACATACATACATACAGGCAACACACTCATACAAATAAAAAGAATGATAAATATAATATTTTTTAAAAGAACCACTACTTAGTTCCACTTGGCTTTTCCTTCCTGCAGCAGCATCATGCTCAGCCTGGCTCCATGTCCCAGCTGCTGCAAAGAACTGGTAGCTGGGCTGCAGCGCCAGCCAGCCCTGAAAGTCACAATACACAGGCTGCACAGACCTTCCCAGACCAGGGAAGAGTGGACCTCAGCCCCCACCTTGTAGGTAAAAAGGAGGACACCTGTAGCTTCTTTTGTGCTAAATTACCTGCTTGACTGTTTATAATGAAACCTGGCCCCAGGCAGGATTTGCCTGCCTTGAGATCAAAGTTCTCACACTTCTGATGTGTGATGTTAACATGTGGCATGGGGTCTGAAACCAGGCCCTGAGATATGATGTCACTCTGGGTTTAAAAACAGAATTCTGGGCTGGAGAGATGGTCTAGCGGTTAAGAGCTCCGACCGCTCTTACAGAGGACCTGGGTTCGATCCCCAGCACCCACATGGTGGCCGAGAACCGTCTAAAACTCCAGTTCCAGGAGAACTCCAGTTCCAGGGGAATCTGACACCCTCTTCTGACCTCTGCGTCATTGCACAACATAGGTGCACAAAGTTGCATGCAGACAGCACATTCATACACATACAGAAATAAATAAAATTAATTAAAAAAAATAAAAAAAAGAGCTCCGACTGCTCTTGCAGAGGACCTGGGTTTGATCCCCAGCACCCACATGGCAGCTGAGAGCTGTCTTTAACTCCAGTTCCAGGGGAATCTGACGCCCTCTTCTGACCTCCTCGGCATTGCATGACATGGGTGCATAGACCTGGATGCAGACAGTACATTCATACACATAAAGAATAAATAAAATAAAAAAAATGCTGTGAACGAATAAAGGAGTCCTTCTTACCATCAGACAGGACTCCTGGCCTTATTTTGCATGTGTAATCTCAGCCCATCAGACTTGTGTAATCGTGGCCAGTGGGTTGGACAGTGGTCCATCAGACCACGAATGTGGCAACCTGGTGTGGGGCTGGATGGAGACCTACCCAATTACCAGCTGTGATGTGTGGTGAGTGAGTGCCTGGATGGGAATTAGACTGTAGAGCGCCTATCAGGCAACAGTATGGCATTAGACTGTAGAGTGACTATCAGAAAGCAGCCTGGAGGATCCAGGAGTGCAGAAAGGGCACTGCCCCGTGTAGATGTTGGATGAGGCAGGTGGGCAGTGGAAAGGTTGTCAGCCTTTGGCCCCAAAGTTTAGGACAGCTGCTGGTGGCTGTCTTACATTTTCCCTTTTCCCTGTAATCCAGTGCATGGGGTTCTGCGTCCACCTCCATGTGTGGCATGTGGTGGAGTGACACCACACCACCCAGCCCCAGTCTGTCCCTGGTCCCTCCCCAAACTTCTCCAGCACCAAGCTTCCTCCTGGGCTTCCTCTTCCATTTCATTAAAAAAAACAGACAAACATTAAAGCACAGGCCTCCAGATTTGCACAAACTAGAGGTGCAGGTCTGAAGGATCTGTTTACTAAAATTTCTCTAACTTCTCACAGTAGGGAGTGATGGTTAATGTGTAATGCCTGGGTGGAGGATGCTCAGGCACAGTCCTGCTGGGCAGTTAGCAGGCTTCAGGTCCATGCTGCAGAGCAGGTGCCTCTGGGCCCTCATACAAAGACAAGTATTGGCAATTACCTGCATCTCCCAGCCCTTGGCATCTTGATTTGTTAAAAGCAAGCCCAAAGATCCTCTTTGCTTCCCCTCAAGGCAGTGACCACCCTGAACAAACCTGGGCAATGGGTGGGAAAAACACAGAATAAGGCCCACCCAGTGAAGGCCTGGGTCTCAGGGTCACTCCAGGGGAGGTGGATCTGGAAAGTCAGGGGCAGTTTGAAAGGCACTCTGGAGGACATCCCAGTTCTCCTTGGCAGGCTTGACAGATCAGGAGGGGCTCTCTGAGACACTGCATGGAATATGGCAGATAGGAGACTTGGGGTCTGATTAGTTATGCCTGCCATAGGCACAACAGAGGACCTAGTGGGATGTGCTTCCTGTCTTACCTCATTTCAGAATCTTTATATTGATGGCCAGGGAGGTGGGCTGTCCAAAGCAAGGATTCAATATTACCCCTTTCCAGGTCCCTGGCAGACACACTATAAACTCATGTGCTGAAGACACATTATTTGGAGATGGGACCATTAGGAAGTAATTAAACTCAAATGAGGTTGCAAGGATGGTCCTGATATGACAGGATTAGTGGCCTTACATGAAACAGGAAAGATCTCTCCCCATACCCTCCAGCTGTGAGGACACAGCGAGAAGGTGGCCATGGACCACGCAGGAAGGCTTTTATTGGAAACCAGGCCTGCTGGGACTGTGGAGATGTCCAGCCCCAGAAGAGAGGAACAAATGACAGCTCTCTAGCTGCTTCTCTGTGGCATTTTGCAACGGATACCCGAGCTGATGGAAAGGGGACTGTCCCTTGCTCAGCTGAAGTCAGATGTATAAAAATACTCCAAGTGTCTATCAGGGAGTGACATACAGCTGTTCCCTGCAGGGTCTGGGAGAGGAACCTCCTGGCTTTACAAGCAGCAGCTCTGAGAACAAAATCCACCTCAGGCTATGGCTACCCCCCATCATAGTGTGGGGACATCATAGTCCTCTGGGCTGCGGCCATCGCAAAGCACCAGGAATCAGTCCCAAGCCATCCTCCTGGGCGCCCATCAATCATAGCACAGGTGGCTCGTGGGCGAGGAATAGCGGTTGGTATCACACATCTGTCTCTGGCTACTCATTATTTGTGCAAAGTCACCAGCAGCTACTTCTCTCATTTATGATGTGTCACTTTTGGTGACAGCAAAAGACAGTATGGAAACAGTCTCAGATGCCCACAAATGCCTGGAACCCACAAATCAGTGTCAGGTTGACACTCACAACCTGGTCTCCAAACTCCAGTTTGTCATGCCTTGGAAATTCCTTGGCAAATGGAACTATGTGCATATGAATCATGCATTGTGTCTGTATGTATGCACGTGTGTGGGTACATGTATGTGTGTAACCACAAAGGGATCCAAGGGGTGGGGTTCTAGAGCTGCTCCTGAGAAATCTGTGTGTGCTCAGAACTGTCCTGACAAGCCACTTAGCCCAGCTTCTTCCAGAAGCCCTCCAGGCCCTCTGCTGGGCAAGCCTCCCAGAACCACCTGGGCCCAGGCCACCTTCCCTGCACCTCCTCACACACCACACTCTAGGACAGAGACTGAGCATACAGCCCACTGTCACTGGAGACAGCCCCACATGCACTATGATGACATACATACATGGAGGTGCACAGGGCCAAGAAGGGGAAGGATGATGGGTCCTGATGGCTTCACAAGGAACAGAACTCCTGTCCAGACCACAAGCCACATATGTCCTCATGTGTACACATGTGCACAGACAGGGGTATGCACAAAAGATACATGAGGAAGCAGACACACAGTACACACACAGTATGTGTAAGCACAATAGAAAATGCATGTACATAGGTAGCATAATTCAACCTATATGAACACATATGCAAGCAGAACACAAATGTGTAAACAGCACACCTACATATGTACACAGCACCACACACGTACACATACCCATAGCACACATAGTACACATAAACCTTCACACAGGCACACATATAATGTGTGTACACACTGCACATACACACACTGCACATACACAGGCACTCACTCTGGTGGTTTCTGTTAACTTGCAGCACTTGGGCAGAGGGAGCTTTCACTGAAGAATTACTGGACAAGACTGGCAGGTCCCCAGGACTGTGGGGCATTTTCTTAATTGCTGGTTGATGTAGTAGGGCCCGGGGCACTGTGGGTGGTGCCATCCTGGGCAGGTGGGCCTGGGCTGTAGTAAAGGTAGCTGAGCAGCCAGGGGAAGCCAGCCAGTGAGCAGCGTTCCCCATGGTCTCTGCTGCAGCTCCTGCCTCCAGGCCCCTGCTCCGCTTCCCTTGAGGGTGGACTGTAACCTGTCAGCAGATAAACCCTTTCCTCCCCCAAGGTGCTTTTGGTCAGTGTTAATCACAGCAACAGAAAGCTAACTAACATTCAGACACATGTATGTATCACCATGCAAACACATACTAATGCATGTTCATATTCCCAGGGCACACACAGCACTCATCCATGCACACCTAGTACACTGCCAGGCCATTTGGTGGGCTTGTCTGGCCCACAGCAGCACATGCACAAGCAAATCCCCCACCCCCACCCATCCTGTGGTCCTGGGTGCTCAGGGACCAATCCTCTGAGGACACCACGCAGCGACGAGCAAACAAGTCCCCTTGTTTGTCTGTAGGAGTTCAGCTCACCCAGCCCAGCCCACTTCCTGCTGGAGGCGGTGGTGGGGACAGTGCCAGGGCACCACATCCCAGGGACAAAGGGGCCTTTCATGCCTCCACTTTACAACTTCATCTCTCCAAGGCACGGGCTGAGCAGACCCTTCTCTGGCCCTGATGGCACCACCACGCTCAGCACAGGAGAAGGACATCCCCACGGGCTTGGGCCTACAGAGGAGCTGAGTGATGGTCACTGTAGTCAGGCTCTGGATGGACAGCTGTCAGAACCTGCAGTGCTATGACCACCAAGAGGGAGTGATGGTCGCTGAAGTCAGGGTCTGGGTGGACAGCTGTCAGAGCCTGCAGTGCTACGCCCACAAAGAGGGAGTGATGGTCGCTGTAGTCAGGCTCTGGGTGGACAGCTGTCAGAGCCTGCAGTGCTATGCCCACCAAGAGGAGCTGAGTGACGGTGGCTGTAGTCAGGCTCTGGGTGGACAGCTATCAGAGCCTGCAGTGCTACGCCCACCAAGAGGGAGTGATGGTCGCTGTAGTCAGGCTCTGGGCAGACAGCTGTCAGAGCCTGCAGTGCTACGCCCACCAAGAGGGAGTGATGGCCGCTGTAGTCAGGCTCTGGGTGGACAGCTGTCAGAACCTGCAGTGCTACGCCCACCAAGAGGGAGTGATGGCCGCTGTAGTCAGGCTCTGGGCGGACAGCTGTCAGAGCCTGAAGTGCTATGCCCACCAAGAGGAGCTGAGTGACGGTCGCTGTAGTCAGGCTCTGGGCAGACAGCTGTCAGAGCCTGCAGTGCTACGACCCCCAAGAGGAGCTGAGTGATGGTCACTGTAGTCAGGATCTGGGCAGACAGCTGTCAGAGCCTGCAGTGCTACGACCCCCAAGAGGAGCTGAGTGATGGTCGCTGTAGTCAGGCTCTGGGTGGACAGCTGTCAGAGCCTGCAGTGCTACGCCCACCAAGGCTCCTTGACCTATCGCAGCCAGGGCACAGGGTTTCATGCATCCCAGGTCCCTGAAAGAAAGTAGGTGCTCTGGATGGGTGCAGGGAGGGCAAGCTGGCAAGCTGTGGCCTGCAGAAGAGAGGAGGCTGCACTTGGGAAGAAGTAGAAAGTCCCACTGCTGCCCGAGCCTCAGCAGGGCTGCAGAACACAACCTAGAGACAATGCCACACTGTCCCTACATGCATGCTTCCCCAAAGTAGCACAGCACCTTGCACTTGGTCCTGCTCCCCAGTCTTTACATGTCTGTCCACAAACTACACGTATCCACACAAGAGGGCACCCACATCCACACACCACATGGCTGTGCATATCCACACCACCTTGGCACACACATGCACAAACAGCATGCAGCTCGACTCCCTGTGCAGTCTGGAGAAGATACTAGCTCTGAGGTGTTAATCTTGACTGTTGACTGCATGGGATTTAGAATTACCATGCAAACAAGCATGTGGGTGTGTCTGTGAGGATCTAGACTAGGTTAACTGAGGTAGGAGGACCCACCCTGAACCAGGATCAACCACCCATGGGTTGGCATCCTGGACTGCATATAAAGTGAGCTAAGCACCAGCACTCATCTGTCTCTGCTTTCTGACTATGGATACCCTGCAACCAGCTCTCCAAACACCTGCCACCATGCTGTCCCAGGCCTGGTGGACTGCACCCTAGACTTCAAAGACAAAAGAAATCTTTCTCCCTTAAACTGCTTCCCATCAGGCATTTAGACACAGCAAGCACGCACAGACTATGTGTATCATGTCTTCAAATCCAGCGGAGGTCCCCCAAGAGTTCCACAGGACCACGGTGGGGTGCAGCAGGACCCTTGGGGGCAGGCCGAGGGCAGCGTGTGGCGACGGGACCTAGCGCAGCTGCTGCTGGCTCTCCCCTCCCACTCCCTGCCTTGCTGCAGTTCATTAGCACTAAGCAGCAGTAAATAAGCACTGAAGATTCTTTCTGTTCCGGAGCCCTGCAGTAATTGGATTACTCCCATTTAAAGCAGCGCCCTGTCAGGCTGCAAGGCGGAGCTGTCTGCAGCTCCGCTTAATGACACAGCTTAATGAGTTATCAAGAACCCACTATTAAACATGCCTTCTGGGATGGCTCTGGGTTAAACACAAGGTGTGATCACAACAAACAAAGCCACTGTTATTAGCAGGAGCTCGGGCAGCCCTTACATATGTGTGAGTGGGCAGCATCCTTGAGTGAACACAGGCGATTTGAACACCAGCAGGTAGCTGGTTCCACCCTGGAGTCCACTCTCTGTGCCTTGGCTCTGGGAAACACCTGCCTTGTAAAATTAGTGTTGCACATTTCAGTTTTATTGGTTTTGCAGTTTTGTTTGTGTTTAATTGTAAATGGGCTCTAGCTTATTCCCACGCTACAGTCTGCTTTGGCATACACTCACATTCCCACAACTCTGTAATAAAAACCCCTTGCTCAGCATAGCTTGGGAGGGCCCCCCTTCTATATTATCTAAGTCTGAGGAATGCTGGGGGTGCCTGCCTGTGCCCGGGTCACAGAGCTGGTCAGGACAGCAGGACTGCGGCCGAGCTTGTCAAGACTGACCTGCCCCAGGATGCGGCCACAGGAGCCTCCCAGCAAGCTGTGGCCAAGCTCTGGCATGCTCCTACCTGCTGAGGGAGCTCAGCTGTAGAAGGGCCCTGAGGAGGTGCCACAATGGGGTCCAGGAAGCTCTGGGGAGGCTGTGCTGGTCCCCGGACCAAACTGCATCACTCCTCGTACAGATCTGTGCTCGCCCTGCTGAGTTCCTGGCCCAGACACACAGAGGTGCAAATGCTGAGACGTAGTAGTGAGGCATGCGGTAGAATCAAGGAGCAGCTTTGTCCCCTATGGTCAGTGGTCCTTGCTGGACCGCAGAGAGTCTAATAGTTGTGTGGCTGTTTTAGTCCCTCTGAAGTGACAGAACATCCCGTCACCTGCAGCCTCAGGTGGTAATCAGATGGTGGTTCCAGGTAATCAAGGCAGAGCACTTGAATGAGCATTGATTTGACTCTTGTTCACAGCTGGGTCTGGTCAGCTGCCTCTCCTTTACCCAAGCCAGCCTGGAAAGAGATGTACACAGGGTGCCATGCTGAGCTTGGAGGTCTTCCAGAGCATGATGGTGCAATCTCAAAGCCCTCGAATCAGGCTGTACTGTTTCCTCTGCTGCCTGCCCTGGCTAAAACTCTACCCTATGGGTTCTGAGATACAGGACCCCCCCCACAGCAGGCATTGACCCCATAGCCACCCTGCGAGTGATATTGCCATCATCTCTATTGTTATCCCCACCGTCTATGACCACCACTACCATCATCACCACCACCACCATCATCACTACCACCATCAGCAACACCACCACTGTCTCATCACCATTGCCATTATCACCACCACCATCATCATCATCATCATATCACCATCACCATCATTATCATCACTGTCAACCAACATCATTATCACCATCACCACCACAATCATCACCACTGTCACCATTACCATCATCATCAAAATTATCACTGTTACCATCACCACTACCAGATCATCAGAATTATCATCATCACCCTAATCACCATCTATATCTCTCCCACTACCCCCACCACCAATATCACCATGACCAACATTAAGAGTAACCATGTTCATTGTAAGGTTCATCATTAGAATTATCATCTTCTCCATGGTAATAACTCTCACCTTCATCACCGTGACCACATCACCATCTCCATCACTTTGATGGTCATAACCATCATCACAATCCATCACCAACAACTCCATTATCACTAACATCTCCATCATCATCATCATCATCATCATCTCCTTATTACTGTTATCACCATCATTATCAGCATGACAACCATCATCACCCCCTTCCTTGTCAACATCAACACTGGTGCCATCCACTTGGATGAATCTCTAGTCTATGCCAGACCTATGATTCATGTTGGTTCCTGGCAGAGGTCCTCACAGTAGCCTCGTTTCAGAGATGAGCATGAAGCTCAGAGAGAGCTAATCTCTAACTCTACCCTAGAACTCAGGTGGGCACCTGTCCCTGGACAGATGTGGGAGAGGGCTGGGCAAACACTACAGTGTATGACAGTCAGTTCTTAACAGACACTGAAGTGTCTCAACACACACAGGCCCTCACAGCATGGAAGGCATCCCAGATACTCTAAGGCCTTAGAGAGGACCTAACTTTTTACAGGTGGGAACCTCTGGCACAAGACCCAAGAGTCTAGGAGACAGCTCTGTCCTACAGATACAGATGTGCTCAGCCTGCCAGGTGCCCTTCTGCACCTGCTGCCTGGGGTCTCTTGGCAAAGGAGCACTGGGGATCAGCTGGAGCTCTGGCAATGGGGTTGGCTGCTATATTCACTAGGCTCTACTGGCCAGGGGACTGAGCTGTTTGCTGAGTTCATTTATGCTCTAAAAAGCTAATGATGTGTTGTGTAACTTCTCATGAATTCTCTTAAAACAGTGAAACTGGTCCAAGAACTGCATCTAGGTTGTAATCTCAGCATCCTCAGCAAGCTTGCTAGGCTGGGCTGCAGTTACTAAATCACCATGGGATCCCAAGTACCTATGTGCACCCATTACATGTCAGCCCACAGAACCCTCACAACCCCAGGGAGCAAAGACACCACGTCCCTATTTGAGATAGCCAAGCAGTGAATCACAAAAAATATTGGAGTTTCCCCAGAATGGCACAACCAGTCAGCAAAGACGACACAGCTTTGACCATGGCAATTTCATCTCCTGAGTCCTTTGCCTTCCAGGACTTGGGGCTGAGTGCCTGCATGGTCACATGGTACTTGGTGCCAATAGTTCTCACATGCTGTGTAGCAGTAAGGCTCTCCAGACAGGACCAGCCACTATCTACCCTCTACTGCCTCAAAGCAGGCCCTACTGGGTGCACCCTAGAGCTGGAATGTTCCCAACAGGCTTTCTGAGCCAAGCGACTTGCTCAAAGTCACCAGATGAAGCAGCCAAGTGCAAAGTGCAGGGTCAGGACTGATAGCAGTAGCTCAGGGGCCTGTCCATTCAAAGGCTCCCACCACAGCTGTACAGCTCCCAGATATCCAGAGGGTCTGGGCTCAGAGATGGAGGGCCGTGTTCCCGTGCCCCTCCACCTTCGGCGGCCAGCAGAGTGACAGTAACATCTGAGGGAGAATGAGAATGAGGGATGGTTTTAGGGAAGGGATCTCAGGCCCTTGGCACCAAATGCCTGGGTCCTGCAGCCTCCAGAGTCACTGCTGTCTTGGGATTGCTGTATTTGGTGGGGCCCTGCCCTGCAGTAGGAACACTATGACCACTCTGTCCCCTTTTGGGGCCCCCAGCAGATTCAGCATGGGAGGCCAAACTGGCAGTTAAGGCCCCTAAATGCATACCTTCTCCTGGGCCAGACCACACAGGGGCACAAGAAGGTTCCTAAGGAGGGAGGAGGTGGAAACGGAAGGAGAGAGGAAGAGAGAGGATGAAGGGGAGGGGAAGGGAAAGGAGAGTCCAAAGCGGCTGGCCCTGTGAGACGAGCTGGGTGTGCACAGGGGTCCAGACACCACCTTGCCTCTTCCCCTCTTCCCTGGGCCCTGTCTGCTGCTCCTCTTTCCACCCCAGGGTGGAGCCAGCAGCCCCTTGTGAGGCTACTGCCCACGGACCAGCCAGACTATAGCACCCAGAGGCTGCCACAATTTGCAAGAGGTGACTCCAACACTCGGACCATGGACAGCCCAATTAGGCCTGGCTATGGCCTGGGCTTCTGAGAAGTCACAGGTAGCGGGCAGAAGTAATGTGCAGTCTTGGGTCGGCCGATCCATGCCTGCTGTCCTAAGTGGGACAGTGTACACCCTGCTGTCATGGGTGGGCCCCTAGCCTCTCTGGCTACAGCAGCAACAGGAGGTAGACCAGGATGTATGGCCCCAGGATCCATCCACCACAAGCCTGACTCCATGCCATCTACCTTTGCTGTGGGAGGAATGTGGCACCCTTTGGTCGGGTCCTTGGGGGCCTGTTGAGTACCACCTGGTCAAGGAGGAAGAAAGGGAGGAGCCACTGCTTGCAGCCCACTCTGCTACTAGCCTGGGGCACTGGGGTGTCCAGAGAGACAGTACATCGCACCCAGGATACTTCACTACCCATTCGATAACTATGCCCGAACACTGCTTCCCTGAGGCTAGGGAACCTGGCGGGAGGGGCATCGGCTATCTCTGGAGCAGCCGCTGAGCTGAGTGGCCTACAGACCTGGTGCTGCACGGAGGCCGTGGATGGCTAGAGAAGCACCAAAGGCCTGGGGGGGCAAGGGAAGAGGAGGCATTTCTCGGAGCTGAGCACTCCATGCTAAATCTTTTCATCTCTGAGGGAAGAATCTGCATGACCCAGATTGCATCTTAAAAAATGACAAGTTCCTTTCCACAAACTTCTAGACAACATAATTTAGGGAGAGCTGTCTTGATAATGATTTTGTCTTTAAATAGTTACAGTAGAATGGATTAATTTTCAAGATGGATCTTTGATTATGGTGATCCGTTAGCTGCATGAACTGTCCCCCAGCCCTCAAGAGGGGAGCCCCTCTATATGATTAGCAGGCAGTACCATGCCAGTGGAAAACACTCCAGATTCGGGTAATCAAATTAGATTGAGAGAGGAGGGAGAACCCACAGCCCATGGTTGTCATAAGGTACCTGTTTCATTATTTCATTAGGCTCAAGACAGGTAAGTAGAAGGAGGAGAAAAAAACCACTCAAATCATTTTTCTCGTGGGCAAACTCTTGTGAATTGACAGAGGCTGTTTAAGAGGGAAGACAGGCAAGGCAGTAAGATTAATTTCTGTGCTTGGAAGGGGAAGAATCTCTTGTCTGCTTCTAGGCATGGTGGGGCCTTGTTGGGGGAGCTGACTGAGCAGAAGGAAGCCTGGAACAACGGTCTTACTATGTGGGAAAGCCACATCCCTGCACTCACAGAGGGATATCATCCCTTCACTTGGGGAGGTGACTTAGTGACAACTGGGTACAGATAAGGCAGGTGTGGAGGGGAGGGCATGGCTATGGGAACTGAGGGTGGGTGCACGGTTCTGAGTGCGACCTGAGCCTGCCGACAGTGACCGCCATTTCCTCAGGAAAGGCCACAACCAATGGGCACTGAGGCCGAGAGACCAGCAGCCTCCCAGGGAGCCGCACTAGGCCTGGGATCCATGAGGGGTCAGAAAACAGCACCACTGGAAAATCCCTGAACCATCTGTATCCCCGACACCCTGCCAGTCTGTCTGTCCAGCCAGCTGTCCATTCATCCATACATTCATCCATCTATCTGTCCAACTCTTAATCCATCTTTCCATCCATCTAATCTTCTGTCCACCCACTATCCACCTACTGATGAGCCAAACACCAAACACCCCTCCATCATCATCCATTCATCCATCTGTCTGTCCATCCGTCCATCCATCCATCCATCCATCCATCCATCCATCCATCCATCCAATCATCCTTTTCACCCATCCATGTTCAAATGCCTGGACAATGGTGTGCTATGGTTAGAATGTCCGTGTCCCCCAAATCTTCATGTTGGAACCCTAACCTGCAGGGTGATTGTGACAGGAGGTGGGTGGCCCTTGGGAGGCAAGTAGATTAGGAGCGTGCAGCTCTCACGAGTAGGACCAGTGACTTGTGAAGAGGCCTGAGGGAGCTATTTCTGCCCTTCCACCACACACGATGCAGAGAGGAGGCCAGCAGACCCTGTGCAGAGAGCTCCCCTCAAGGCTGCCACCTTCGCCTTAGATGCCTAGATCCCAGCCTTCCAGAGATGAGGTTCTCTTGGCCAGAAACCCACAAGAGCATGGAATGTTACTGAAATCTCAGCTGAAGGGACACCTCCCCCAGAGGCCATAGGCCCAGGATGGCCTCAGACACTCCTGCCTGCTGGGCAGTGGCTGCCCTCCACCCAGAGACCCTTCCCACCTCCTGCAATCTTGTAAATGTTGCCAGAAGGAAGTGACACTGGACTTTTTTTGACCACATTTGGCCTCTGCATGGTCTGTGTACAGCCAAGACACAACAGAGTAGACATCAGGCCACAAGCAAAACCACAAGTGGAGCTAGGAATGGTGGGGAGGAGGTGGCAGGCAGCTGGTCTCCACTACACCTAGGGACAGGGATCTTTCATTGCAGGCTCAGACCCCTGGCTGATCCCCAATGGCTTCTAACACCTCCTGTCCTAGCTGCAGTGGCCCTGCCTGTCCCCAAGGCTGAGCACCACAGTTATAGCACAGTTTGCGATGGCCCTGGGCCTTGGTTGTCCTCTTGGGCCATGGTTCTTGTTCTCACTGTGTTTGGAGCCCAGCATTGGATGTGCGGAACATGGCTTTGGCTTTGGATCCAGTAAGGCTGTTCTGGAATTGCTGGGGCTCCAGCTCACAGCTCCACGCCCACTGCTCAAGGCTGACAGAGGCGTCAGGCACTACCTGTCCTGGGTTCGACACTGCCTGTCTTCATGACCTTCCTTAGCAGTGCTCACCTTCAGAAGTCCCAGGTCACTGTCCTTCAAGTGACTTTTCTGCAGAGGATGTGAGAGGCCCAGAGGGACAACCATGGACTTACACGTCCTTGATCTCTGCTGTCAAGTACCAGGCCTCCTGGCTCTGGGAAGTCAGAGTATTGAGCAAACAGGGAGGCTGTGTTTATACCAAAGGAATTCTGAGATGCAAGACTGACTAGTTGGTCCTGGCCTGACCAGGAGGCCACACAGGGTCCTGGCACGGACCCTGATCATGGAGGAACAGGGATGGGCGGCCTGTGCTCCAGAAGCATGACCACCCAGCTCTGGTCCTCCTGTAAAGTCAAGTTGGCAAACTGAGCTGTGTCCTCATTTGGAAACGGGGCTTTGAACAGTATTTACAGGCAGAACAGTAGGAGTGGAAAGAATGACAACTGTCCAGTTGTCACCCTACCTGGTGTGGTGGCATGTGTCTCCTGCCAGTGGCTCCTTGTGGGCCGCCTGTGATGTCCTGGCATACAGCTATGACGTCTAAAGGCCATCCCAGTCTCTGGTGACCATGGCCCAGGGTGTGTTCACTCAGGAAGTGCCATGCCTTCCCAGCCTGGAGGAGCCAGTGACTGGACAGTGACTAAGGCTGGGAGGGTGAACTATGTAGGGATGTGAGATAATCTCCCCACAAACACGAGCTGAATGTTAAGAAGTGCCATGCCCTCCCAGCCTGGAGGAGCCGTGACTGGACAGTGACTATGGCTGGGAGGGTGAACTATGTAGGGATGGGAGATAATCTCCCCACCAACACAAACTGAGTGTTTAAGAAGTGCCATGCCTTCCCAGCCTGGAGGAGCCAGTGACTGGACAGTGATTACGGCTGGGAGGGTGAACTATGTAGGGATGTGAGATAATCTCCCCACAAACACTAGCTGAGTGTTAAGAAGTGCCATGCCTTCCCAGCCTGGAGGAGCCAGTGACTGGACAGTGACTAGGGCTGGGAGGGTGAACTGTGTAGGGATGTGAGATAATCTCCCCACAAACACTAGCTGAATATTAAGCAAAGATCCAGGACCACTGAACTTAAAGACGACACTGGAATAAACCGAGGGTGACCTGAAGACTTCCTGGGGTGGGGAGGGGCAGAAGCACAGTTCACTATCAATGTCTTGCTCAGACTGAACCAACAAGAAACTTGAAGTGACCACCTGGAGAACCATGCTTAGGAAATAAATGCATGGCCCTGCCTCCAGAAGCACAAGCCACAGGTCACAGGCAAGCAAAGCAGAGGCTCCCTGCTGTGGCCAGGAAGCCATGGCAACTGTGGGAAAACACCAGGGGAAGAACCTGACACATGGCTTTATGCTCTCACAGATTTACAGGGTCAAAGCGTCAAGGGTGATGGCTGAGAGGGCCTTCTCCGGTCACTGGCTCTCCATCCTCCTTAGAGCTGTAGTGAAATGGAAGGTGGGCACAGACATAAACCAGGGGCCATCACAGAGAGGTGGCAGTCCACAAGGTGACCCTGCTCTTCCCAACCTGCTTAACCCTCCAGGGCAGCCCTCTCTAGCAGGGTGCCTCCAAAGGCAGTCTGGAAACTTTCAATTCCAGGGTGACCCCAACACCTCACCTGCTCATAATGAGAGCCTCAGAAAGTTCCCAAAGGACAAATCTGGGTTCAGAGGTCAGGGTACCTGAGTGGACACTGTCTTCATAGCAGAGGTCAGCTCACCTGAGTGGACACTGCCTTCATAGCACAGGTCAGCTCACCTGAAGGGACACTGCCTTCATAGCAGAGGTCAGCTCACCCAAGGGGACACTGCCTTCATAGCAAAGGTCAGCTCACCCGAGGGGACACTGCCTTCATAGCAGAGGTCAGCTCACCCGAGGGGACACTGCCTTCATAGCAGAGGTCAGCTCACCCGAGGGGACACTGCCTTCATAGCAGAGGTCAGCTCACCCGAGGGGACACTGCCTTCATAGCAGAGGTCAGCTCACCCGAGGGGACACTGCCTTCATAGCAGAGGTCAGCTCACCTGAGGGGACATTGCCTTCATAGCAGAGGAGGTCAGCTCACCTGAGGGGAGCACAATGGGGGCTTGCAAATGGCCAAGAAAATACACACACTCCGGTGAAAGCCCCTAATGTTCTCCCTCAACTCCAGGCCCCCAGGTAGGGATCTGCTCTTTGGTCAAGCCAGAAGGGAGGGAGAAGCTGTGTTTTGATAACAGCCCAGGATCTATTCTATTTGCAGAAAAGATAAGACTGCAGACTGTTCTTTTAAGAATTCTACACCTGGGGGGTGGAGAGATGGCTCAGTGGTTAAGAGCACTCCATGCAGAAGACCCGGGTTCAAATCTGAGCACTAACGTAGCAACTAACAACCATCTGTAACTCCAGTTCAGGGGATCTGACACCCTCTTCTGTTCTCCCTGGACATTGCATGACACAGATGCACTTATGCACATGCAGGCAATACACTCATACACATAAAATAAACATAGAGAGAAAAAAAGAATTCTACACCTGCATTTAGCCCCAGAGTCAGAGCAAAGGGTCTCTACTGGGAGCCTCTCACTGCTGACTTTCTGAAGACTCACCCACAGTCTCCTGAGCGCCTCTGACCTGGAGAAACTGCATACAGGTGTTTCAGTGCTGTTGCCTGGTCACGGCTGTGAGCAGTAGCTGAGATATTTCACTGTAGGCTTGGGACAAGCCAGGCCAAAGGCTGGCTCACTCCTGACATGCCCCAAACACAGTGTCTGTATGGGTGTGCCAGGAGAACACAGAAAGACTGAGACACCCTCTCAGGGTTTTAGAAGCCTTTCACTGTCTCAGAGTCTGGTGCAGGCTGTCCTTTGGGAAGCTGTATGTGGCTCTAGTTGGGGATGGGGCAAGTTGGTCTTCCAAAAGTTATGGCAATAATGATTTGGGTCTAGGGCATGTGGGTCCTTCTGTGGCTGGTGCTGGGGCAGGTCAGTCCTTCTCAAAGGTGTGTCAGGCTCTGGTTTGGGTCCGGAAGCTGTGGACAGCGCTAGTTTGGGGCTGAAGCTCCACATACCCGCTACCCGCACACTTGCCATGCAGCTGCTCCTTGGCAAGGGTTGGATCACAATTTGGAGCATGATGACACCATGCGCCTGTCTCCCAGGATTCCTATGGTCTGGTATTCCCACATTCTCTCACTGTACTGCCCCCCCAAACGACAGACACTCCTCCCCTGCCACCACGGCCTGGGAAGCAGGAGACCCTCGGCAGACCTATTTTCTGCTAGGATCACGGTAGGCAGTGGTTCTGAAAGCTGCCTGCCTAGGGTGACCTGTACAGAGGAGACCCTGGTTCTTCTAGCCCTACCCTGCTCCGTGCTCTATGCCAGATGCCTGCTTTCCTCTATACTGCCTTCCTCCGGCTACCCTGCTCCCCATTACCTCTTGGCCTTTTCTGTCTTCTAGTCACCTGTGGACTGAGTGGAGGCTCACAGTGCCTGAGGCAGGTTGCAGGAGTGAGCGAGCATGGCTGTGGGTTGTGGGAAGCTGCACTGAGCTCTGCTCAGAGGCATTCTTTCTTTGGTTCTGAGAATCCAGCACAGCTGGCAGTGAGCTGGGCACCGAGGCGAGTGCTCTTCTGCCTGCGTTGGCACAGCTGGGGATCGGTTATCTGTAATACTGCCTCCACCAGGGACAGACTCCAGCGAGGCCAGGACATGCTGGGAAGCAGGTGGGATTTTGGTAGCAGACACGTCCATCTCCCTCAGGAACAGAACTGCTGGACCACCAGCCACACCCACCATGGCTGTAGCAGTCCAAATGCAGCCTCAAAAGGCTAGTCACAGAGGCCTTTACGAAAGGGGAAACTGGGCTGGGTGTGGTGGCGCACGCCTTTAATCCCAGCACTCCAGAGGCAGAGGCAGGTGGATCTCTGTGAGTTCAAGGCCAGCCTGGTCTACATAGTGAGTTCCAGGACACCTGGAGCTAAAGGGAGACCCTGTCTCAAAAAGACCAAAAAAAAAAAGGCCCCAAAGGGGAAACTGAGCCTCAGAAGCAGTCAGAGAGGAAGGCAAAGCCAGAGGGAGGCGGAGCCGGAGGGAGGCGGAGCCGGAGGGAGGCGGAGCCGGAGGGAGGCGGAGCCGGAGGGAGGCGGAGCCGGAGGAAGGTTAGGAGTTTCGGGCACTCCTCCCTCTCAGTCACTACCAGACCACACTGTGAGAACAGCAGAGACACTCTTCCTCAGTGTCACCAGATGAGCACAGAATTTCACTCCTGCGGTGGGTCACCCACCTATCCACACACCAGACACTCAGCCCCACTCAGCCCAGCCAAGCCCCACAATCTCCTGCCCACGTCTCACGCTCCTTTATTTCTGAGCCTTTCCTGGACCACAGTCCCAGCATGCTCCTGGGGCCTTGGCCCTTCCCCATTTGGTCAGTGACACATGGATGTCAGGCCTCAGCTAGCACTGAGAAGACTGTTCCGGGAGGTAAGGCTAAGGCCAGGCTCTTCATGCCTTAAGATCCCCATCCTATACCCCACCAGGGTCCTTGCTTAGAAGGATGCAGCAGCTTGTATGTACAGCATTCCTGTCTCCTATTATGATCCCAGGTTCCCTGACTCAAACCAACCCCAGTGTTCTCATCTCTAGAAACTCTATCAGGCAGCATACCACAGTCCCTCAACGACAGCATCTGCCAACAGAATTCAGCAAGGAGTGTTCCAGCTTGCCAGCTTACTGGGGAGTGTCTAGTCAATGCTGTCCACCAGCATCAGGAACAGAAACTCTTCTGGCCCTTCAGCTCATGCTAGAAGTGGAAGGTGGGAGCCCCTATCCACCAGCTGTGCTGGAGACAGGAGACAGCTTGAAGTCAGGACACAGGGCGCCAAGTCCAAGCCAAGGGCATCGAAATGGAGGTCCATCCACACAGATACAGGTACAGCAACACACTTAAGAAGAAACCACGTGTCTCCATCCTTGTAGCATCACTGCCCCTCACTGCTACCACAATGCTGGGTGCTATAGAGAGAGAAACCTGGAGGGAAAGTACTGGTCACAAGGCTGGCCAGTCCACACCAGAACAAATGCTGCTGACCAATGGAGGCCAACACCAGCTAGATTTGGGGGGGGGCAGATAGAGCCCCCTCCCACAGCACTGCTCTAAACAGAGTGTTCTTCTCAGGGACCAGGTGCCTGGCTCCATCTAAGATACTCATGGCTTGGCTGGCCTGGGATCACGCAGGGCCAAGTCAAGACAGGAAAGACAGGGGAAGCGTACAGGCCAGCTCTGATGATCTGCAGCGAGGAGGTGACTTGGGGACCTGGGACTCTGTACAGGACAGCTCTGGTGTGCTGCAGCGAGGAGGTGACCTGGGGACCTGGGACTCTGTACAGGACAGCTCTGGTGTGCTGCAGCGAGGAGGTGACTTGGGGACCTGGGACTCTGTACAGGACAGCTCTGGTGTGCTGCAGCGAGGAGGTGATCTGGGGACCTGGGACTCTGTACAGGACAGTTCTGGTGTGCTGCAGTGAGGAGGTGACTTGGGGACCTGGGACTCTGTACAGGACAGCTCTGGTGTGCTGCAGTGAGGAGGTGACTTGGGGACCTGGGACTCTGGCTGTTTCCACCCAGCATCACTCACTATGAGTTTTGATGTCTGAGACTTGTCTGTAGACTCTGCAAACAAGCTGCAGGCAGGGCCAGTCATTCACAGCAGCCCCAGAACATGAGCGCCAGTTGTACAGAGGCTTCTCCTTGCGCTCTAGAGTCATCTCCTGCCATCCTCCTTGAAAATGTGTCCTGTCACTACTGTAGTAATTGAAGCCAGGATGGAGCATCTAATCATGCTGGTATGGATTAGGCAACATCAATGCCCGGACAGACACAAACACAGTTTGCAAACTATGCGATTCAGTCAATAAAGCCAATTTCAGAGGTGGGAGTGGAGAGAGTCCTGAGGAGGAACCCATCAGCCTAGGAACCTGGCTGCCTGCATGCCTGATCAACATTCCGGGAGACCCGTGGGCCGAGTCGGCCTGGCCTCTGCCTGGCCCCACGGCCTGTGCTACTTGAGAGAGATAGCAGTCCCCACTGAGTCAGGGCAGTGGATGGTGTCCTTGCGGCTATGCCCAACATGGTTATACTCAGAGAGGCTGAAGACCAAGGAACAAGAGTTCTGAAAACTGCTGTTGAGATCTGTGCTGGGTGGCACCTGGTTAAGGGGCAGGGCTGAGGTCCCACCATATCCTAAGTATGGAGCCAGAAATCTACACTCAGAACAGAGGGCCAGCAAAGGACCCCCTTCCAGACTCAAGTTGTAACAGTGACACACAGGGAGGGGCAGGGGAACGGGGCTTCAAAGAAGCTGTGGACTGTGGAGGGAAGCTGATACCAACACTGACAGGAAGTCTATACACTCTCTGAAAGGCCCACTGGAACTGCTTGAGAGGAGAGGAGGGACAGCATGCCAGACCCAGCTGACGACTGAAATGAAGAGATGATGACACCTTCCAGTCACCCCAGGATTCAGTGACCTTGGCTTTGAGCACCTACAGCCCTGAGCAGCCCCTTCCCCACAGCAGCTAAGCATTCACATACACTGAGCAGCCCCTTCCCCACAGCAGCTAAGCATTCACATACAGTGAGCAGCCCCTTCCCCACAGCAGCTAAGCATTCACATACACTGGGGTCCTACGGCCTATGCCACACTGGCAACAACTTTGCCACAGGAGTTCTGAGAGTGCCAGCTACAGAGGAAATAACCAGAGGGTGCAGGGTGAAGTGCACACTGAGCATCCACACCCCAGAGGTGACCCGATGAGGCCTCTAAACAGGAACATTTAGAGAGCAACGGTGCACAGATTCCTGAGGGATTGTGGGAATCCTGGGACATCACACCATACCAGGATGAGCAGCTGCGGAGTCACCGTGAGAGGGAGGAGGCACTCTCTTCCCAACTCTGCAAGAAAATCAGCTGAACTGGCAACGATACCCAGCTAAAGTAGCAAGGAAATTCATAAGTTCAAGGAAAGTTTATGGCATTCAAAATGTTCAACAGCAGTTTCTTTCGTGCAATAAAAATAACTTTCTTCTCTATACCTTATTTTTCCTTTCTGGTCAACTTTCCTAGCTAGCATAAATATTTAATTCTGGATGTCCACTGTTAAGATAATTAAAGTAGACAACAATCCAGGATAACAGAGGGGCAAAGCTGCAGTAACAACTTCCACAGCTGCCTTCCCCAGAGACCAGCAACAGGACACACAACAGGAAGCCAGAGCAAGCTAGCAGGAGCTTTTAGTTATGGCCTGAAGAAGGGTTCTGTGGATGAGTCCATGTACTTAGTTGCTCTGGGGGACACAGGCATCAATGCCAGCTGCTTAGGGAAACTGCCTGGTAGATGTCACCTCTGGACCGTGGTTCTGTTTGCCCCATTTGCTTAATGAGTAAAGACAGACCCCAGAAGGTGTAGGGGTAACCCCTTCAAAGACACACAGCTACTAGGTTCAAGACTCAAATCTGAACCTACATGACCAGCTTCATAGCCAGAGCTGGCCCCTCATCAGGTCATGGAAAGAGGCAGGGCTCCTCTCTGCAGGACACGAGGGCCCAGCTCAGGGAGCCAGAGCTGATGCTGAGCACTGCGTGAGGCTGGGTCAAAGACTGCCAGTGGGGATCTGTGCTAGAAGCGAGCTATGCCGTCTGGTCAGGGTGGGGGCCCTTGAAATCTCTGCAGGCCTCAGGTCAAGCTCACCTGAGAGTCTGTCTGCTGCTAACTGTAAAGAGTGGGTTGAATGAGAAATGTCCCCACTCGGCTCAGGTATCAGAACACTTGATCTCTGGTTGGTGGCACTACTGGGAGGGTGATGGAGCCGTTAGGAGGTGGAGCTTCGCTGGAGGAGGTATGCCACTGGGGCAGGCTTTGAGAGTTCATAACATTTGCCCACTTGCAGTTCCCTCTGTGTGCTTTCTGTGTGAGGCTGAGTTGTGATTTTTTGGCTTCCTGCCCTGGCTGCCTGCTATGGACTGCCCCTCTAAAACCATAAGTCCAAATAACACTTTTCTTTTTTTTTTAACACTTTTCTTTTATAAGCTGCTTGTGTTCATTTTATCACAGCAACAGGAAAGGAGCTAATATACTGATATACTGATGTATTAATATACTAATATGCTAGTATACTAATACACTAATATACTAGTATACTAATATACTAATATTCTGGACTAAGTGCAGGTAAGCTGGCTCTAGGCACAACCCTCCCAAAGCCAGGGTCCTTGAGGGCTCTCTGCAAGAGAAGACCCCTCATTCAGCATGGAGGACCCCCAGGCCCAAAGCCCAAGGCAGCCAAACCTCACAGCTCACAAGGACAAGGAGCACAAAATGCTTCCTCCCCCCCTCAAGGACACAAGTGCCTGCCCCAGCACAGCCCTGGCTTCTTGTTACATTTTGGAGTTATCTGGGCCCTTGAAGAAACCAGGGACCAGGACTTCTTGTCATAGCTGTTGCTCTTGTTGCTTCTGCTACTGGGAGGCTCAGAGGGTGGAGGGGGCGCAGCTCTCCCAACTTCTGTGCAAACTGAATGTCAAAGGTGTGATTTAATGAGTGTGTTCGGTTCTCAGGCTTGTGTGTTCCCAGAATACAGAGGATCCTCCGGTGTTTTCTAATAAATACCTGTGTGCAATGTCCCTCTGGCCTCCTACTTTATGGGTAATGAGCAATGACAGTTTGACTTAACAAGGGTTAAGATTTTCATTCAAATATAAGTTAGTACCACCTGTCCCAACCTTTGGAAACGGTGCTTTCCAGCCTTATTTATTATTCAGAGCAGAGTCGCCAGGGGCCCATAAAGCCTGATGCAGAGAAGCTGTGGTTCATAGCAGTCTTCATCATGGAAAATCTCCCTCATACGACTTGGGAGGCACTTCCTGACTGTCGGGACTGTGACAAAATGCCTCGACCCAGCATTTGCACGCTTGCTGATGAGGCAGCAGAATCGCTGGGTCAGCAACCAGCCATTACTAAATGCCCCCAGCACTGCTGAGGGCCTGGCCTTGGGCCCCACTCTGCCTAGGCCATGCTGCTTGCTCTCCTTGCCCCCATTCACAGCGCCCTCCACTGCAGAGCTCTGAGGACCTGCTGAATGCACAGGAGCTAGGGGCTCTGGAATATGCAGGCTGGTAGTGGTGGCTTGATCAAGTGCTCCCATGCCTGGCTCTTGTGCCTTTAAAGGACACTTTAAAGGACACTTGGAGTGTCCCTCCAGCAAGGACCTTCATTAAAAGGAATATTCCCCGTCCTCTCTGTAAACCAAATCATAATCACCTCTTTAGAGGAAAGTGCCCCAGATAAAGGAATGGTGACAAACACTGCCCTTATTTTCCATGTAAACCACTATTAAGGATGGCTGACCCCCAAATGCATACAGCGATCAGTGGCCAGGCCAGTGGAGCCTGGGCAGAGCATGTTCGCAGCCCAGAGCAGTCATGTGAGACCCAGCCATGTCCTACGAGGCCCCAGAAGTCTAACTGGCACCAGCACCCACACCTCTTGCCTTTCATCATCAATTTTCGAGGGTTGAGTTCCTGAAAGTTGGCCAGCCACACTTGAAAGCAGAAGTCAGTGCTGGCCCGGCCTGGAGACATGGAGGAGGGGTGGTGTCATGGGGAGGGGTGGTGTCATGGGGGAGGGGCGGTGTCATGGAGGAGGGGCCGTGTCATGGGGGAGGGGCAGTGTCATGGGGGAGGGGCGGTGTCATGGGAGAGGGGCGGTGTCATGGGAGAGGGGCAGTGTCATGGGGGAGGGGGGGTGTCATGGGGGAGGGACGGTGTCATGGTGTTTGCTTCCTATTTCCACATAACTGGAGGCTGCCTGGCTTTGGGGTCTGTGCAGCAGGTTCAGTGGCTCAGCCTTGCCACAGCTTGCAGGGTGACCACTACCAAGGTCTCTGAGACTATACAGCAGGAGACACCAGGTAGGAAGGGTCATCAAGGGACTTCGTCAAAGGCAGCACCACCTGGGACCTGACTCAGCCATCTAAGATATCTTGTTTAGGGAGCAAGGCCGCCATACTGAAGCCCTCAGGAATGGAGACGGCCGAGTCACAGTCCTCCCAAGGAACCCGCACACCCAACTTTGGAATCCCAAAGGCAGGATGGTCCCCTACCCCGTGGGGCAGTGCACTGAGAGCTGAGCCCCAGTGCAATGATCAAGGAACACGGGCTGGGGAAACGTTACAGAGATCGCAGGGCTCTGTCCCTGACAGGGCTACAGGAGCACCTGAAGGTGAGTGACAGAGACAGATGCTGGGTCCCACTTTCTGGAGGACACAGGTGCATGGGCTTGGAAGGGACTGCTGGGAACCGGAGCCACCTGTGCCCTGAAGGAAGTTCCACCTTTCCCTGCAGATGGAAGCCAACACCCTGATCTGCCCCACAGATGCGTCCTCCTTCCTGACGGTCTAGAGATAAGGCAATAGCTTAGTTCAGCTGCTATAACAAACCAGCACAGGCCGGGCACTTTCTAAATGGCACAGGTTATTTTCCATGGTTGCAGCGGCTGCAGGCCAAGGCCAAGGAATCAGCAGACTCACTCTCTAATGAGGGTCCCCGCCCGGCTCACAGACAGCTCCTCTGACTGTCCACATCCAGGCCAGGGATGGAAGTGCTTTCTAGAGTCTCTCTCATAAGGACACAGAACCCAAGAGCTAAGCACTCATTGAAAACCCTATTTCCGAATCTCATCTGGCAGGGAATTAGGATTTCAGTTTCTGGATGTGGGGAGCACTGACGTTCAGAGCAGCATCTGCCTGCTGGATGGCCTGGTCTTTCTCTTGCGTCTCCATTCATCTATTGCTGGATGTGGGGAGCACTGACGTTCAGAGCAGCATCTGCCTGCTGGATGGCCTGGTCTTTCTCTTGCATCTCCATTCATCTATTGCTGGATGTGGGGAGCACTGACGTTCAGAGCAGCATCTGCCTGCTGGATGGCCTGGTCTTTCTCTTGCGTCTCCATTCATCTATTGCTGGATGTGGGGAGCACTAACGTTCAGAGCAGCATCTGCCTGCTGGATGGCCTGGTCTTTCTCTTGCATCTCCATTCATCTATTGCTGGATGTAGGGAGCGCTGTCGTTCAGAGCAGCATCTGCCTGCTGGATGGCCTGGTCTTTCTCTTGCATCTCCATTCATCTATTGCTGAGATTTGTAACAGGCTCCAACAACTCAGCCTCAGTGCTCGGGCCTGTTCTGCTACAGACCCCAGTGTACCAGCTAAACTCTGCCGCCTTGGTGACCAGAATCCAACAGCTCTTGTCAGAAGTCAGAATGGAGAAGAAATTGAATTAAGCAGGCAGTGGTTATAACGCAGAGCACCGGGAGCATCAATATTCAAGTGGAGCCCGGGAGATAAATAAACAACAGGAGTGAGCAGGCTGAGAAGCAGGGGAGCGTGAACACGGAAGAGTTCTAGCACCCCGTATGCAATTCCCATGTCAGAACCTATAAGCCTGCAAATACATCAAAATCAGAGTTATGGCTATTTCAGGAAATGTAATTTTGTTAGAAGTTCTCCAATCTTTCCTCTCCTCCTCGAGGCCTGTATCCTGGTCCTGGCCACAGGCCCCTCTCAGCAACACATATTGTTTCCCAGGGGAGCCAGAGGAGACAGGGGGATAATCATGCCAATAGGTAGTGGTGGCCAAGCTAGGAAGGTATGGGAGTGGCTCTTGGCATGCATCCTCCATGACACCAGATATCCTAGGTGTCACCAGACATGGGGTGGCCAAGAGGGTGGTGGATGTAAGAAGGGGGTACAGGCAGAGGCATGACTCTTTCCCAGGAGTCAGAAAACCACTCCCTACCCTGAGTCACCAGGCCTTGCTAACCCCACTTAGCTTTGTCACACAGTACCCAAATGGTTGGGACCTTAGTGATAAAGGGTAGCCAGCTCCCAATCTCTTCCTGCTTGTTCCCAGGCAGATCCCAGCCACAAACTGGGTGGCAGGGGGGCAGGGCCGTGCGGACCTGTGGAGGACTGTGGAGTGTCTCCATGTGGCACTGCAGTGTACACACAGCTTGGTCCATTTTCCCAAGGCAGGGTGTAACTCATGATGCCACTGTCCTCAGCTGGCAGAGGAACTACACTGTGGGTCCCTGCAACAGTGACCTACAACTTTGTAATTCAGATGAAGCCCAGAGCCCAACCCACCAAAGGGAGCTATGTGAATTGCACCCAGGGCCGGCCTGCTACTGCAAGGGGATATGAGCTGGCCAGGGAGACTTCTGTGCCAGCCGGCCTGCCATGGCCAGGGGATATGAGCTGGCCAGGGAGACTTCTGTGCCTTCTACTCTATTCTTCTGTAAACCTAAAATGTAAATATAAAGTCAAGTCTATTAAAACAAAAATCTGGGTCCCAGCCAGATACTATGGAACAAGCTACATGCCCCATGGCTTCTCTGTTAGCTGGGGATTACCATCCTCCCCTGGCAGGGACGATATGGCTCAGGGTTTACTGCACAGTGTGGGGGGGGTGGAGAGAGAGAGAGAGAGAGAGAGAGAGAGAGAGAGAGAGAGAGAGAGAGCCCCTTCTGGGCTGAATGTCCCACAACAGGCACAGCATGGCCTCTGTCGTCTGTTACTTCTCCCACGGCCATAAGGAATAAAGGCCTGGTTCTCAAGGCTTGCATCTCCTCAGCCTGTAGCACTGACCCCTCGTTCTTCTGGGCTGGGTCTAGGGGAAGGATGAGCAAGGAGAAGCACCTGCCACCTCTCTTCTGCCAACCACACCCCGGACGTTTCTGCAGTTGGAAAAAGGAAGTGGAAGCAGAAATGGGTTTGTTAGCCTTCCTGGGCATCAAGTACACAGGGTGATCAGGGAGCCAGCTCAGCCTCTGCTGCCAGCTGATTAGACGTGCCAGATGATTATCTAATTAGACATAATATAATCAGAGATGAGGCCCAGGTCTTCTATTCCACCTCAAAAAGTGTTTCAGAACTTTACATAAAAATCTCATCCTGAAAAAAAAAATCTCATCCTGAGAAATACACTAGAGCTTTTCACTAAATGACACAGGACCTGTCAGGTGTGCAGAGGGAGGGAGGAAGTGAAGCGTGAGTGCTAGCTCATACTGCAAAGAACACTGGTACACAATGGATCAGGGCTTGGAGGGGCAGGGCCTGCACAGCAAGGGAGATGGTCCAGTACAGAACAGAGTTAGATGGTATTTGCTGCACAGAGTTAGCGCATGAGCTGTAGGGCCAGAGCTTGGTAGATTAGATTAACGGGAGAGTTTCTGTGCTTAAGCAAAGGACAAAGCTGTCCACCCAACAAGTTAGGACACATGCAGAAGGCTCAAATGATGAATACAGACAAACTCCTATAATATACCTAACACAGGCCCAGGGCCCGGCAACCGGCAGGGGACAGCCAGTCACTTCATGTTGACAATCACTGAACTCCAAATATGCAGAGGACCATTTTCAGCATTAGGACTCAACAGAGGAAGCCACAC
Source organism: Rhizomys pruinosus (assembly GCA_009823505.1). Classification (NCBI taxonomy): domain Eukaryota; kingdom Metazoa; phylum Chordata; class Mammalia; order Rodentia; family Spalacidae; genus Rhizomys; species Rhizomys pruinosus. Next base: position 66,886 of record VZQC01003342.1, read on the forward strand.
CATCTCTGCCAGGAAATCATACGTACCTCCAAGATGATGGCTAAAATTAAAGACGGAGCATAGCAAGTGCTGGCAAGAACTCAGAGCAAACGGCATGTCCAAGGCAGCTGGTGGCATGTAAAAAGTACACCTGCTCTGAGGAACACTTGGCAGTATTGACGACACCTGACTCACAGCTATGCCACTTGCAGGTACTCGCCAGAGATAAACAGGCATATGTGATTACAAAAAGACACACTCACGTGTGCTCGTAGCAGCTTTGTTCATGATGACTAAGAATTCAAAACAACCTATATATCTGTCTTCCACAGAGTAAACAAACAGACCACAAGGTGATCACAGAACAAAACTGTGCATTACAGAAGAGACGTTGGAACGTTACTGTGCATGGTGTGGAGGGCTCTCCCAGATGACCAGCAACAGATATGCTCCTTGGCTGGGGCTGGAGAGACAGCTCTGTGGTAAAGAGCACTGGCTGCTCTTACAGAGGACCTGTGTTCGATTCCCAGCATTCACATGGCAGCTGACAACTGTCTGTAACTCCAGTTCCAGGGGAACCTGATGTCCTCTTCTGACCTCTGTGGGCACTACATGACATGGGTGCACTTGTACACACAAAGGCTGCACACTCATATACATAAGAATAAAAATAACAAAAAATATGTAAAAGAAAGAAATGCCCCTTGGGTCCCATTTTGGGGTGGCCCCAAGAAAGCAGCCCTAGCCCACAGTGGGCAGTGTCTCAAAATCACAGAATGTGGCATGCCTACCTATGTTGCAGGGACACTTTAAAAAGAGTAATAATGGGTGTTGTTACAAAGTCCAAGAGTACACATGTGCACCTGCCCTGTTGTGCTCAGAACATGCAAGCTTGAGCCAGACAAACTCTCAGCATGGAGAGAGGAGGCTGGCATGAAGTCCCCCCCCAGCTGAGGACCTACTGGCTGGGTGAGAAAGGGTCCATGTTCTCTCTAAGAGACTGGATCCTGGCAGGTCATCAAGTGGATGTACGCACACCCAACAATGTGTGGACAGCACAAATTGTACTCTGTGGGTTTTTTAAAGGACTCAACATTCAGTAGGCAGGAAAGGAGCAGGGAGTCTGGGAGGAACTGTGTGAGGCTGAGTGTCATCAACAGTGTGGGAGGGGCCGTGTGAGGGGACAGTGTCATCACAGTGTGGGAGGGGCCGTGTGAGGGGACAGTGTCATCCACAGGTGGGGCTGGAGGGGAGTGTCATCCGTTGAGGGGTGTGAGGGTGCAGCTTTGGAGGGCTGGGGAGTTCATCAACAGTGTGGGAGGGGCTGTGTGAGGGGACAGTGTCATACAGTGGGAGGAGTGCCGTGTGAGGGCAGTGTCATCACAACGTGGGGAGGGCTTGTTTGAGGCTGACAGTGTCATCAAACTAGTGGGGGAGGAGTTGTTGTGAGGCGGAAACAGTTCAATCACAGTGTGGAGGGCCAGTGTGTGAGGGTAAGTGTCATCAACAGTTGTGAGGAGTTCGTGTGACGGAGGACAGTGGTCATCACAGTGGGGAGGAGGCCTGAGGGGGGACAGTGATCACAGTGGGTTTGTAGAAGACAGTGCGTCACACATTGTGGGAGGGCATCGGGAGCCATGCTCAATGTGGAGGGACGGGGCGGGTCTCCAAGTGGTGCTTAACGTGTCATCACAGTGTGGGAGGGTTGTGTGATGGGGACAGTGTCACACAGTGTGGAGGAGCTGTGTGAGGGGACAGTGTCATCACAGTGTGGGAGGAGCTGTGTGTGAGGGGACAGTGTTTCACACATTGTGGGAGGTGGTTGTGTGAGGAGTGTCTCAACAGTGTGGTGGTGTGATGCATGTCAACAGTGTGGGGGGGCCGTGGAGGGGACAGTGTCCAATCAAAAGAGTCCTGGGAGGGGCCGTGTGAGGGTACAGTGTCATCAATCTGGGAGGGCAGTGTGAGGGTAACTGTCCACAGTGTGGGAGGCAGGGCCTGTGTGAAGGGACAGTTCATTCAACAGTGGGGGAGGGCCGTGTGAGGGGACAGTGTCTCAACAGTGGGGTGGGGTTGTGTGAGGGGCCTAGTTCATCAACAGTGTGGGAGAGTTGTGTGAGGGGACATGTTCCACAACAATGTGGGAGGGCTGTGTAGTGGGACAGTGTGCATCACAGTGTGGGAAGGGCTTGTGAGCTGACAGCAGTCATCAAACATTGTGGGAGGTGTTGGTGAGGGGACACGTGTCATCAACAGTGTGGAGGGGGTGGTGATGGTGACAGTGTCATCAAAGTGGGAGAGCTGTTTGTGAGGGGACAGTGTCATCAACAGTGTTGGGAGGGCTGTGAGGACGTGTCATCAAACCAGTTGGGAGGGCCGTGGAGGGACCATGTGACATCGCACAGTGTGGGATGGGTTGTGTGGAGGGACAGTGTCATCACAGTGTGGTAGGGGCTTGTGAGGGACAGTGTCATCCACAGGTGGGAGGGGTGTGTGAGGGGACAGTGTCATCACAGTGTGGGTGGGATTGTGTGCGGGGGACAGTGTATCACAATGAGGAGGTGTGTGAGGGGTGGCTAGTGTGATGGGTGGTGGGGGGACAGTGTTATCACAGTGTGGGAGGGGTTGTGAGGGGACAGTGTCATCACAAGTGTGGGAGGGGTGTGTGAGGAGGGACAGTGTCAATCAAAGTAGTTGGAGGTGGCCGTGGGAGGGGACAGGGTCAATCTAAAGTGTGGGAGGAGTGTGTTAGGGGACAGTGTCATCAACAGTTGGGAAGGGGCTGTGTGAGGGGACAGTGTCCTCACACAGTGTGGGAGGGCTGTGTGAGGGGACAGTGTAATCACACAGTGTGGGAGCGGTTGTTGTGAGGGGACAGTCCTGTAATCAAACAGTGTGGGAGGGGTTTGTGGAGGGGGCAGTGTCATCACACAGTGGGGAGGAGCTGTTGAGGTGGACAAGTGGTCATCAACAGTTGTGGGGGGGTTTGTGTGAGGGACAGTGTCATCACCCGTTGGAGGGCCGTGTGAGGGGACAGTGCATCAAAGTGTTGGGAGGGTGTCGTGAGGGACATGTGTCAATCAAAGAGTCTTGGAGGGGCTTGTGAGGGGACAGTGTATCACAGTGTTAGGTAGGCGTGTTGTGATGCATGCTGAGTGTCATCAAAGATTCTGGGAGGGGCTGTGTGAGGGGACAGTGTCATCAAAGAGTCTGGGAGGGGCTGTGTGAGGGGACAGAGTCATCAAAGAGACTGGGAGGGGCTGTGTGAGGGGACAGTGCATCACACAGTGATGGGAGGAGTTGTGTGAGGGGTGCTAAAGGGGGTGTGAGGACAGTCAAACAAGGTGTGGAGGGGTTGTGTGAGGCTGAGATGTCATCAAAGTTGGGAGAAGCCGTTGTGTGAGTGGACAGTGTCATCATTAACAGTGGGGAGGGCTGTGTGAGGGGGACAGTGTCATCAAACAGTCTGGAGGGGTTGTGGGAGGGGACAATGTCAATCACAAGTTGGAGGTCTGTGTGGGGAGGCACGTGTAAAGGTGAGGGCTGTGTGGACAGTGTCATCACACATGTGGAGCTGTGGGGGTGACCAAGGAGGTTTGTGTGAGGGAAGAGTGCATCACACAGTGTGGGAGGGGTTGTGTGAGGGGACAGTGTCATCACACAGTGTAGGAGGGGTTGTATGAGGCTGAGTGTCATCAAAGAGTCTGGGAGGAGCTTTGTGAGGGGACAGTGTCATCAACAGTGTGGGAGGAGCTGAGTGAGGGGACATGGTCATCACACAGTGTGGGAGGAGTTGTGGGAGGAGACAGTGGATCACCAGTGTGGAGGGGTGTGAGAGGGACAGTGTCATCACACATTGTGGGAGGGGTTGTGTGAGGGGGACGGTGTCATCACAAGTGTCTGGGAGGGATTGTGTGAGGGACAGTGTCTATCAAAGTGTGGGAGGGGCTTGTAGGGGAACAGTGTCATCACAGATGTGGGATTGGTGTGTGTGAGGGGAAGTGTCATCACAGTGTGGGGAGGAGCTGTAATGAGGGTAAAGTGTCATCAACAGTAGTTGGGGAGTGTTGTGTGGGGGACGGTGTCATCAAAAAGAGTGTGGGGCGAGCTGTGTGAGGGGACAGTGTATACACAGTGGGGGAGAGGTTGTGTGAGGGGACAGTGTAATCAAACAGTGTGGAGGGGTTGTGGTGAGGGGACAGTGTCATCACAGTGTGGGGGGAGCTGTTTGAGGGGAAGTGTCATCAACAGTGTGGGAGGGTTGTGGTGAGGGGACAGTGTCTTCAAAGAGTCTGGGACGGTGCTGTGTGGAGGGGACAGTGTCATCACCCATGTGGGAGGGTTGTGTGAGTGGGACCATGTGTCCATCACACGTGTGGGAGGGGTTGTTGTGAGGGGACGTGTTCATCACAGTGTGGGAGAGTGTGTGAGGGACAGTGTCATGCAAAGAGTCTGCGGAGGGCTGTGTGAAGGGGACAGTGTCATCAAAGAGTCGGGAGGGGCTGTGTGATGGACAGTGTCATCACATGTGTGGGAGGGGTGTTGTGAGGAGGACAGTGTCATCACATGTTGGGAGGGGTGTGAGAGGGGACAGATTCATCAAAGAGTCTGGGAGGGGCTGTGTGTAGGGGACAGTGTCATACACAGTTGGGAGGGTTGTGTGCAGGGGACAGTGTCATCACATGTGGGAGGGTATTCGTGTGAGGGGACAGTGTCATCAAAGTTCTGGGAGGGGCTGTTTGAGTGGACAGTGTCATCACGTGTGGGGAGGGGTTGGTGAGAGGGACAGTGTCATCACACAGTGTGGGAAGAGGTTGGTGTGAGGGGACAGTGTCAACAACAGTGTGGGAGGAGTTGTGAGGGACAGTGTCATCACACAGTGTGGTGGAGGGCGATTGACGGGGACAGTGTCACATGGAGTCTGGGAGGGGCTGTGTGAGGGACAGTGTCAATCACAAGTGTGGAGAGGGGCTGTGTGAGGGGACAAGTCATCAAACGTCTGGGAGGAGCTGGATGAGGGACAGTGTCATCAAAGTATGTGGGAGGGGCTGTGTGAGGGGACGAGTTCAAAGTATCTAGGATGGGTCGTGTGGAGGGACAGTGTCATCAAAGGTGGGGAGGGTTGTGTGAGGGACAGTGTCATCAACAGTCTGGGAGGGGTGTGTGAGGGTGAGTGGGTCCATCAAAGAGTTTGGGAGGGACCGTGTGAGGGGAACAGTGTCATCACGCGTGTGGAGGGGCTGACTCATGTGAAGGGGACATTGTCATCAAAGAGTCGTGGGAGGAGTTGTAGTGAGGGGAACGTGTCATCACACAGTGTGGGGAGGGTGGTGTTGACGAGGACAGTTCAATCATGTGGGAGGGGTTGTGGATGGGACAGTGTCTCAAAGAGTCTGGGAGGGGCTGTGTGGGGGACAGTGTATCATCACAGTGTTGGGAGGGCGTGTGTAGGGGACAGTGCATCAACAGCATGTGGGAAGGGGTTGTGTGAGGGGACAGTGTCATCACACAGTGTGGGAGGGGCTGTGTGAGGGGACAGTGTCATCAAAGAGTCTGGGAGGGGCCGTGTGAGGGGACAGTGTCATCAACAGTGTGGGAGGGGCTGTGTGAGGGGACAGTGTCATCAAAGAGTCTGGGAGGGGCCGTGTGAGGGGACAGTGTCATCAACAGTGGTGGGAGGAGCTGTGGTGAGGGGAAAGTGTCATCACACAGTGTGGAAGAGGGGTTGTGTGAGGGGACAGTGTCATCACACAGTGTGGGAGGGGTTGTGTGAGGGACGTGTCATCACAGTGTGGAGGGGTTGTGTAGGGGACAGTGTCATCAAACAGTGGAAGGGTTGTGTGAGGGGACAGTGTCATCACAGTGTGGGAGTGAGTTGTGTGGAGGGGACAGTGTCATCACAGAGTTTGGGAGGGGTTGTGTGAGGGGACAGTTTCATCAAACATGTGGGAGGGGCCGTGTGGAGGGAACAGTGTCATCACAGTGAGGGAGGCGTGTTGAGGGACAGTGTCAGTCAAAGAGTACTGGGAGGGCTCGTGTGAGGGACAGTGTCATCAACAGTGGGGGGAGGGGGCTGGTGTGATGGGACAGTGTCTACACAGTGGGGGGGTTGTGTGAGGGGACAGTGGTTAATCAAACAGTGTTGGAGGGGGTTGTGGGAGGGCAGTGTCATCACCAATGGGGAGGAGCGTGTTAGGGGACAGTGTCCATCAAACAGTGTGGGAGGAGTTGTGGAGGGGACAGTGTCATCCACACAGTGTGCGGAGGGGCCGATGTGAGGGACACGTGTCATCACGTGGGGAGGGGCTTGCGTGAGGCGACAGTGTCATCAAAGAGTCTGGGAGGGGCCGTGTGAGGGGACAGTGTCATCACAGTGTGGTAGGGGTTGTGTGAGGCTGAGTGTCATCAAAGATTCTGGGAGGGGCTGTGTGAGGGGAGAGTCATCAAAGTAAGTCCTGGAGATGGGCTGTGTGAAGGGACAGTGACATCAAAGAGTCTGGGAGGGCTGTTTGAGGGGGACAGTGTCATCACACAGTGTGGGAGGGGTTGTGTGAGGGGACAGTGTCATTAACAGTGTGGGAGGGGTTGTGTGAGGGACAGTGCATCAACAGTGTGGGGGGGTTGTGTGGGGGGTTCACGTGTGGGGGGTGATGTTAGAAGTGGTACACGTGGGAGGAGGGGTTTGTGAGGGGACAGTGTCATCACACAGTGTGGGAGGGCTTTGTATGAGGCTGAGTGTCATCAAAAGTCTGGGAGGGGCTGTTTGAGCGTGACAGTGTCATCAAAGAGTCTGGGGTAGGGGCCGTGTGAGGGGACAGTGGTCATCACACAGTGTGGGAGAGGTATGTTAGAGGGACAGTGTGCCATCAACAGTGTCGGGGGGGTTAATGTTTGAGGGAACAGTTGTCATCACACAGTGTAGGAGGGGTTGTATGAGGCTGAGTGGTCACTCAAAGAGTCTGGGAGAGCCTGGTGACGGACTGGTAACAGTGTTCATCAACATTGTGGAGGAGCTGAGTGATGGACATTGTCATCACACTAGTGTGGGAGGAGTTGTGGGGAGGGACAGTGTCCATCACACAGTGTGGGAGGGGTTGTGTGAGGGGACCAGTGTAACACCACAGATGTGGGAGGGTTGTTGGGGAGCGAAGTGTCATCACAAGTGTGGGAGCGGTTGTTGGAGGGGACAGTGTCATCAAAGTTCTGGAAGGGTGGTTGAGGGGACGGGTCATCACAGAGTTGTGGGAGGGGTGTTGTGAGGAACAGTGTCATCCCATGTGGAGGAGCTGTATGACGGAGACAGTGTCATCACACAGTTGGGAGGAGCTGTGTGAGGGACAGTGTCATCAACAATGTGGGAGAGCTGTGTGAGGGACAGTGCATACACACAGTGTGTGGAGGGGGGGGGTTGTTGAGGGGCACAGTGTCAATCAAACAGTGTGTGAGGGGTTGTGTGAGAGGTCACAGTGTCATCACACAGTGGTGGAGGAGACTTTTTGAGGGGTACAGTGTCATCAACAGTGTGGAGGGGTTGTGTTGGGACAGTGTTTTTCAAGAGTCTGGGATGCCGTGTAGGGGACTATTCATCACCACAGTGTGGGAGGGGTTTGTGAGGGGACATTGTCATCACACAGTTGGGAGGGCGTTGGTGTGAGGGGACATAGTTGTCATCACAGTGTCGGAGGGGCTTGTGTGAGGACGAGTGTCATCAAAGAGTTCTGGAGGGGTTGTGTAAGGGGACAGTGTCATCAAAGAGTCCTGGGAAGGGCTGTGTGGAGGGACGTATCATACACAGAACTGTGGGGAGGGGTTGTGTGGAGGGACAGTGTCATCACAGTGTGGGAAGGGTTGTGAGAGTGGACAGATTTAGCAAGAGATCGGAGGGGCTGGGTGAGGGGTACAGTTTCAGCACACCGTGTGGGAGGGGTTGTGTGATGGGACAGTGTCATCAACGTGTGGGAGGGGTTGTGGAAGACCAGTGCATCAAAGGTCTGGGAAGGGCTGTGATGGTTGACAGTGTTCATCACAGTTGTGGGGGGGTTGTGTGAAGGGGACATGGTCATCCAACCAGTGTGGGGGGGTTGGTAGCGGGACAGTGTATCACACATGTGTGGGAGGGTGATGGTGAGGGGCAGTGTCATCACACAGTGTGGAGGTGGCGTGAGTGGGAGGGACAGTGTCAATTCAATCTGAGTCTGCGGAGGGGCTGGTGAGGGAACAGTGTCATCACAAAGTGATGAGGAAGGTGCTGTGTGAGGGGACAGTGTCAATCAACAGGTGGAGGATTGTTGAGGGGACAGTGTCATCACACATGTGGAGGGGTCTGTGTGAGGGACAGTGTCATCAAAGATTCGTAGGGAGCGCGTCTGTGTGAGGGGACAGTGCATCACAATGTGGGGGAGGGGTTGTGTTGAGGGGACAGTGGTCATCAACAGAGTTTTTTTTGGGAGGAGAGTGGTGTGAGGCTGAAGTGTCATCAAAAGATGGTCTGGGAGGAGCCGTGTGAGGGGACCAGTGTACATCAACCGCAGTGTGGGAGGGGTGTGTGTAGGGGACAGTGTCATCAAACAGTCTGGGAGGGGCTTGTGAAGGGACAGTGTCATCACCCGATACAGTGTGGGAGGGGTTGTGTGAGAGGGAAAGTGTCATCAAAACGTGTGGAGGGGCCTGTGTGAGAGGACAGTGTCATCAAAGATGTGGGAGGGCGCTTGTGTGAGGGGGATGTGTCATACACAGTGTGGGGGGGCTGGTGAGGGGACACGTGTCATAAAAGTTGGGAGGGGCTGGTGAGGGGACACATGTCATCACACAGTGTGGGAGGATTTGTGTGAGGGGCAGTGTCATCAAAGAAGTTCCTGGGAGGGGCGGTTGAGGAAAGGTCACACATTGTGGGAGGGGTGTTGAGGGACGTAGTGTCATCACACACAGTTGTGGAGGAGTTGGTGAGGGGACAGTGTCATCACAGTGTGGAGAGGGGCTGGTGTGAGGGGACCGTTCATCAACACAGTCGTGGGGAGGGTGGTGTGAGAGGGACAGTGTCATCAAAGAGTCTGGGAGTGGCCTGTGTGAGGGGACAAGTGCATCTACCAGTGTGGAAGGGGTTGTAGGAGGGGCGACAGTTTCAATCAACAGTGTGGAAGGTTTGTGTGGATGGGACATGTATCACAAGTTTGGGAGGGTCCGTGTGATGGGGACAGTGTCATCACAGAGGTGTGGGAAGGGCTGTGTGGCGGGATCGTGTCATTGCACACAGGTGGGAGGGGCCGTCGCTGGAGGGGACAGTGTCATCACAGTGGGTGTGGGAGGGGACTAGCGTGAGGGGACAGTGTCAATCAAAGAGTCGGGGAGGGCCGTGTGAGGGGACAGGATTCATCACATGTGGTAGGGTTTGTGAGTGGCTGAGTGGCATCAAAGATTTCTGGAGGGGCTGTTGTGAGGGGACAGTGTAATCAAAAGTGCTGGGAGGGGCTGTGTGAAGGGGACAGAGTCATCAAGAGGGTCTGGGAGGTGTGTGTGTGAGGGTGACTTGTCATCACACAGTGTAGGAGGGTTGTGTTGAGGTGTAGTGTCATCAAAAAGTCATGTGTGAGGGGCCGTGTGAAGGGACAGTGTCAATCAACAGTTGTGGGGGGGTTGTGTGAGGCTGAGTGTCATCAAAGAGTCTGGAGATGGATCCGTGTGCAGGGGACAGTTCATCAGCACAGTGTGGGAGGTGGCTGTGTGAGGGACAGTGTTCATCAAAAAGAGTCTGGGAGTGGGGCTGTGTGAGAGGACAGTGAATCATCACATTGTGGGAGGGTTGTGTGGGGGACATTGTCACACACAGTGTGGGAGGGTTTGTGTAGACAGCTTCAACAACAGGTGGTACGTTAGGGATGCTGAGTGTCATCACATTGTGGGAGGTTTGTGTGAGGGATAGTGTCATCAAAGAGGTCTGGAGGGGCTGTGTGAGGAGGACAAGAGTCACCAAAGATTCTGGGAGAGGATGTGTGAGGGGACAGTGTCACTCACAAGTGGGAGGGGGAGCTGTTGATAGGGACGTGTACAGCGTGTGAGGGGTGTGAAACCAGTGTCGAAAGTGGGGGGGAGTTCGTGGGGGGACTGTGTCATCAACAGTGGGGATGGGTGATTGTGAGGCTGGACAGTGTAATCAAAGAGTGTGGGAGGAGCCGCTGTTTGAGGGGACAGTGTCCACACAGTGTGGGAGGGCTGTGTGAGGGGACAGTGGTCAATCCAAAAGATCTGGGAGGGGCTGGTAAGGGGACAGTGTCAAAATCAACAGGTGTGGGAGGGGTTGTGTGTGGGAAGTTTCATCACACAGTTGGGAGGGGTTGTGTGTGAGGGGACAGAGTGTCATCACACAGTGTAGGAGGGGTTTGTATGAGGCTGAGTGTCATCAAAAGAGTCTGGGAGGAGGCGTGTGAAGGGGACAGTGTCATCAACATTGTGGGAGGGAGCTGATGAGGGACATTGTTCATCACACAGTGTGGAGAGGTTGTGGTGATGGGGACAGTGTCATTACACAGTGTGGGACGGGTTTGTGTGAGGCGGACGTGTCATCACACAGTGTGGGAGGGGGTTGTGGTGAGGGGACATTTCATCACACAGTGTCGGAGGGTTGGTGTGAGGAGCAGTGTCATCAAGGTGGAAATCTGGAAGGGGCTGTGTTGAGGGGACAGTTTCATCCACCACGGAGTGTGGGAGGGGTTGTGTGATAGGGAAAGTGTCATCACCAGTGTGGGAGGGAGAGCTGTATGTAGGGTCAGGGTCATCACACAGTGTGGGAGGAGTTTGTGTGAGGGACAGGTCACATGGGGAGTTGGAGGCTGTCATCACACAGTGTGGCAGAGTTGTGGGGGAGTATCCGTGAGTTGTGGAGAGGTAACAGTGTGACTCACACATGTGGGAGGGGTTGATTGTGAGGGGTAGTGTCATCACACAGTGTGGAGGAGTTGTGTGAGGGGACAGTGTATTCATACAGTGGGGAGTGGGGTTGTGTGAGGGGACAGTGTCCTCACAAGTGTGGGAGGGGCTAGTTGAGGGGACAGTGTCAATCAAAAGTGTGGGAAAGGGGTGTTGTGAGGGCAGTGTCCACAAAGTCTGGGAGGGGCTGTGTGAGGGGAAGTGTCATGCAAAGAGTCTGGGAGGGCTGTGTGGAGGGGACAGATCATCAAAGATCTGGGAGGGGCTGTTGAGGGGACAGTGATCCACACACGGATGGTGGAGGCGGTTGGGTGTGGGACAGTGTCCATTAACAGTGTGGGTAGGAGGTTGTAATGAGGGGACAGTTTCACAGTAGGACTAAACAGTTGGGAGGAGTGAACCACTGTAGGGAGGAGCGACACGTCATCAAGTGTGGGAGGAGCTGATTTGATGGGACAGTGTCCATCAACAGTGTGGGATGGGTTGTGTGGGGGACAGTGTAATCAACAGTGTGGGAGGGGTTTGTGAGGGGCAGTGTCATACACCAGAACACACAGTGGGGGAGGGGTTTGAGGGGACAGAACTGTCATCAACAGTGTGGGAGGGGTTGTGTGAGGGGACAGTATCACACACAGCAGTTGGGAGGGTCCGTGTGAGGGGCACAGTGTCAATCAACAGTGTGGGCAGGGCTCTGCAAGTGAGGGGACAGTGTCCTCAAAGAGTCTGGGGGGGCCGTGTGAGAGGACAAAGGTCATCACAGTGTGGGATAGGGTTTGTTTGAGCTGAGTGTCATCAAAGATTCTGGGAGTGAGTGTGTGAGGGGGCAGTGTCTTCAAAGAGTCTGGGGCAGGGGCTGTGTGAGGGACAGTGTCATCAAAGATCTGGGAGGGGACATGTGTGAGGGGACAGTGTCACACACATGTTTGGAGGGGTTGTGTGAGGGACAGTTTCTTAACGATTGGGAGGGTTGTGTGAGGGGAACAGTAGTCCAAGCAGTCATGTTTGGAGGGATTTGTGTGAGGCTGAGGTGTCATCAAAGAGTGCTGGAGGAGCCGTGTGAGGGACAGTTCATCACACAGAGTGGGAGGGTGGCAGGTGTGAGGAGGACAGTGTCATCAACGAGTCTGGAGAGGGGGCTGTGTGAGGGGACAGTGGTCATCACACAGATGTCGGAGGGGTTGTGTGAGGGGCACAGTGTCACACACAGTGGGGAGGGTTGTGTAGGCGGCAGTGTCATCACACAGTGTAGGAGGGGGTTGTATGAGGCCTGAGGGGTGCATCAAAGAGATGGAGTGTGGAGGAAAGTGTCATGTGTGGAGGTTGAGGGGCACATGTGTCCACACAGTGTGGGAGGGAGTTGTGGGAAGGGGACAGTGTCATGCACACAGTGGTGGGAGGAGTTGTGGGGGGAGTGTCCCTCAACCAGTGTGGGAGGAGGGTGTTGTAGTGTCACCTGTCGGGGTGAGGGACAGTGTCATCACACAGTTCGGGAGGGTTGTGTGAGGGGACTAGGTCATCAAAGTTTCTGGAAGGGGCTGTGTGAGGGGACAAGTGTCACACGAGTTAGGGGGGGGTTGTGGGGGGACAGTGTCCATCACACAGTCACGTGGAGAGGAGCGTGGGTATGAGGGTACAGTGAGCCATACACACAGGGTGGGAGGAAGCGTGACTCGTGTGGGGGGAGAAGTGTCATCAAAAGTGTGGGAGGGGTGTGTGAGGGGACGGTGTCATCAACGAGTTGGGAGGGGTTGTGTGAGGGACAGTGTCAATCAACAAGTAGGTGGGAGGGGCTGTGTGAGGGAACAGTGTCATCAACAACAGTGTGCGGTCAGGAGCTGTTTGAGGGGACAGTGTCATCAAACAGTGTGGGAGGGGTTGTGTGAGGGGACAGTGTCATCACACAGTGTGGGAGGGGCCGTGTGAGGGGACAGTGTCATCACAGTGTGGGAGGGGCTGCGTGAGGGGACAGTGTCATCAAAGAGTCTGGGAGGGGCCGTGTGAGGGGACAGTGTCATCACAGTGTGGTAGGGGTTGTGTGAGGCTGAGTGTCATCAAAGATTCTGGGAGGGGCTGTGTGAGGGGACAGTGTCATCAAAGAGTCTGGGAGGGGCTGTGTGAGGGGACAGAGTCATCAAAGAGTCTGGGAGGGGTTGTGTGAGGGGACAGTGTCATCACACAGTGTGGAGGGGTTGTGTGAGGGGACAGTGTCATCAACAGTGTGGGAGGGGTTGTGTGAGGCTGAGTGTCATCAAAGAGTCTGGGAGGAGCCGTGTGAGGGGACAGTGTCATCAAAGAGTCTGGGAGGAGCCGTGTGAGGGGACAGTGTCATCACGCACAGAGTGTGGGAGGGGCTGTGTGAGGGGACAGTGTCATCAAAGAGTCTGGGAGGGGCTGTGTGAGGGGACAGTGTCATTCAAAAGAGTTCTGGGACTGGTGCCGTCCAAAATATCGTGAGGGACAGTGTCATCACACATGGTGGGAGGGGTTGTGTGAGGGGACAGTGTCATCAACAGTGTGGGAGGGTTGTGTGAGGGGACAGTATCATCACACAGTGTAGGAGGTGCTATTGAGGCTGAGGTGTCATCAAAAGAAGTCTGGGGAGGGAGGGCTTGTGAGGACCAGTGTCATTCAACAGTTTGGATGGCTGAGTGAGGGACATTGTTCATCACAACAGTGTGGGAGAGTTGTGGGAGGCGGACCAGTGTCATCACACAGTGTGGGAGGGGTTGTGTGAGGCTGAGTGTCATCAAAGAGTCTGGGAGGAGCCGTGTGAGGGGACAGTGTCATCACACAGTTGGTCGGAAGGGTTGTTGTGAGCACAGGGTCATCAAAGTTTCTGGAAGGGGCTGTGTGAGGGGACAATGTAATCAACAGTGTGGGAGTGGTTGTGTGAGGGGACAGTGTCATCAAGAGTGTGGGAGGAGCTGAGTGAGGGGGCATTGTCATCACACAGTGTGGGGGGAGCTGTTTGAGGGGACAGTGGCATCAAAGAGTTTGGGAGGGGTTGTGTGAGGGACAGTGTCATCAACAGTATGGGAGGGGCTGTGTGTGACGGGACAGTGTAAATCAAAAACAGTGTGAGAGGGTTGTGTTGAGGCCAGTGTCATCACACAGTGTGGAGGGAGGCTGTTCAGATCGGGGACAGTGTCATAACACAGATTCTGGGAGGGGCTGGTGAGGGGACAATGTCATCAACAGAGTGTGGGAGGTGTGTGGTGCATCCACAGGTGTGGACTTTGTGGGGGACAGTGTCATACACAGTGTGTGGAGGGGCTGTTTGAGGGGACAGTGTAAAACCAGTGTGGGAGGAGCTGTTTGGATGTCAAGTCGGGAGGGCGTGGGGGACAGTTTGTCATCAAAGTTGTGGATGGAGGGGCTGCTGGTGAGGGGACAGTGTCATCAACAGTGTGGGAGCGAGCTTGTGTGAGGGGACAGTGCATCACAGTGTGGGTAGGGGTTTGTGAGAGGGGACAGGATTCACACATTGATTGGGAGGTGTGTTTGAGGGGAGCAGTGTCATCAACATGTGGGGGGGTTGTGTGGGGGGACAGTGTTCATCACAGTGTGGGAGGGGTTTGTTTGAGGGGACAGTGTCATCAATAGTTGGGGGGGCTGTGTGGGGGAGTGTATCCGGGGATCGTGTGGGCATCACAGTGAAGGATGGGGAGGGAGTGTCCAAACAGTTGTGGGATGCGATGGGCGGGGAACAGTTTGTCATCACACTCGGACCCTGTGTGGGGAAGTGCCAGTGTGGGTGTGTGAGGGGACAGTGTCATCAACAGTTGGGAGGGGCCGTGTGAAGGGACAGTGTCACAAAGTGGGGAGGGTTCTGTGTGATTTCATGGGGGACAGTGTTATCACAGTGGGGAGGGGCTGCTTTAGGGCCCGAGTGCATTAAGCTGTTTCTGTGGAGGGTTTGTAGGTGTCTTAGGAACAGTGTATAAGAGGAGCTGGGGGCTGTTGTGGATGGTTACAAGTGTTCCGATCCAACGAGTTCTGGGAGGGACATACAGGTATGTAGAGGGACAGTTGCAAGCAAGTGTGGAGGGCTTCGTTGAGGCGACACAGTGTCATCACAGTCTGGGAGGTCTGTGTCGTAGGGGAACAGTGTCATCAAACAATGTGTGGGAGGGTTGTGTGAGGGGGACCGTGTCATCACAGTGTGGGAGGCTGTGTTGAGGGACAGTGTCATCAACAGATGTCTGGGAGGAGCGTGTGATGGAGGTGACAGTGTCATCACCGTAGGTGTGTGAGGGGGCGGGAGTATCACAGTGGGGGCAGTTGTGTGGAGGGGACAGTCCATCAAAAGTGCTGGGAGGGGCTGTCTGGAAGGGAGCCAGTGTCATACACAGTGTGTGGAGAGGGGCTGTGTAGAGAGGTACAGTGTCATCAGTGTGGGAGGGGTCGTGTGAGCGGGAAAGGTCATCAAAGGGCTGGGAGGGGCCTTTGAGGGACAGTGTCATCACAGTGTGGGAGGGTGTGCATGAGGGGACAGTCATCAAATCAACGTGCTGGGGGGGGCTCGTGTGGGGGAAGGGACAGTGTCATACAGTTGTGGGAGGGGTCGGTGTGAGGGGACAGTGTCATCAACATGTGGGAGGGTTTGTGTGAGGGACAGTGTCATCAACAGTGTTGGGCAGGGCCGGTGTGATGTGGGACAGCAGGTCATCCCAACAGTGTGGGGGGAGGGAGTTGTGTGAGGGGACAGTGTAATCAAACAGTTGGGAGTGGGTTGTGAGGGGACAGTGTCATCACACATGTCGGGAGCGGTGTCTGTGTGAGGGGACAGTGTCCATCACAAGTTCTGGGGAGAGTGCTGTGTGAGGGGCAAGTGTCATCAACCAGTTGGGAGGGGTGTGTGAGGTGGACAGTTGTCATCAACAGATGTTGAGGGGTGTCGTGAGGGGACAGTGTCATCACCAGTGTGGGAGGGGTGGGACATGAATCAAACAGGTGGGAGGGTTGTGGGTGAGAGTTGTGGATTGGAGGTGCGGGGTGAGGGTGTGGCTTCATCACAGTGTGGGATGGGTTGTGTGAGGGGACAGTGTCATCACACCAGTGTGGGAGGGCCGTGTGAAGGGGACAGTGTTATCACAGTGCTGGGCAGGCTGGCTGCGTGGGGGGACAGTGTCATCAAATGAGGAGTGGAAGCGGGAAGAGGAAGTCCGGTAGGTGTGTGAGGGACGAGTGTCATCAACAGCTATGTGATAGGGTTGTGTGAGGGCGAGTGTCATCAAATTCTTGGGGGGGCTGTTGGAGGGGACGGTGTATCAAAAGAGTTTGGGGGAGGGTCTGTGTGGGGGACGAGTGTCATCAAAGAGTTTGGGGAGGGGTTGTGTGGGGGACGTGTCATCAAGACTTTGGGAGGGGTTGTGTGAGGGGACAGTGTCATATAACAGTGACTCTTGTGAGGGTTGTTGGAGAAGTGTCATAAAGCGTCTGGGGAATGTGGACGAAGTGTAATACAAAGTGTGGTGGGTCATGTGTGAGGGTGAAAGTGTACAAAAGAGTCTGGGAGGAGGATGCGTGTGACGGGACAGTTTATCACACAGTGAGGTGCTGTGGGAGGAGCGTGACCAAAGTGAGGGGTGCTAGCTGTGATCGGCACAGTGTGGTGGGGTGTGTGGAAATTCACACAAGTGTGGAGGGGTTGTGTCTGAGGGCGACAGTGTCATCAAACAGTGTGGGTAGGGTGGTAGGGAAGTGACACAACAATGTGGAGAGTGATCCAAATGTGTGAGGTGAAGTGTCATCAAAGTGTGGGGTTGGTGAGACATGTTTAACATTTGGGAGGAGCTGTGTTGAGGGGATAGTGTCATCAAAGTTTGTGTGTGGGGAGGAAGGTATCAGTGTGATGGTTGTGCGAGGGACAGAAGTCTCTCAAAGAGGTGGGAGGGGTGTGTGTGACGCCGCGGGACAGTGTCATACACACAGTGTCGGCAGGGGTGTGTCGGGGACAGTGTCTCAAAGGTCTGGCAGGTGCTGTGTGGCTTGGGACATAGTCATCAACAGGTCTGGGAAGGTGGTGAGGGGGGACAGTGTCATCACACAGTGGGAGGACTGTGAGTACGGCCACACGTGTGGGAGCTGTTGAGGGGGCACGTTTATCAAGTTGAGAGTTGTAGCGACAGTCTCAACAGTGTGGGAGGGGTTGTGTGAGGGGACAGTGTGTCATCACATGGGGAGGGGTTGTGTGAGGGGCGCAGTGTATCAAAGATCTGGGAGGAGCGCGTTGACGTTTAGGGAGTGACGGCAGACATGTGCCATAACAGTGTGGGAGTGTTGCGGGGACATGTCTATCACAGCAGTGTGGAGAGGTCTGTGTACTGGAGGGGACCAGTGTCATACAAATAGGAGTGGTGTGAGGGGGTGTCGTGATGGGGACAGTGTCTCACACACAGTGTGTGGAGGGGTTGGTTGAGGGGACAGTGTTCATCACAGTGTTGGGGGGGAGGAGCGTTGTGTGAGGCGGACCAGTGTCATCAAAGCGAGGCGTGTGGACGGGTATAGGTTGGGGTTGTGTGAGGGTCAGTGTCATCACAAGTTGTGGGCGGGGTTGTTTGAGGGTGGGACAGTCGTCATGCTAAAGTTGGGGGGTGTGTGAGGGGACAATTCATCAAAGAGCTGGGAGGGGTGTGAGGGGACAGTGTATCATCACACGTGGGTGAGGGTTTGTGTGGGGAAGTGTCATCACAGTTGTGGGAGGGGTTGTTGCGGGGGACAGTTTCATCAAGAGTTGGGAGGGCCGTTGTTCGGTGAGGCGTGCATGTGTCATCACAAGTAGTCTGGGAGGGGCGAGGGTCGTGTGAGGGGACAGTGTCATCCACACGTGTGGGAGGGTGCTGTGTGAGGGGGACAGTCTGTGCATCAACAAGTGTGGCGAGGGGCTGTGTGGGAGGATCCGACGGGGGGAGGTGGGTTTCTAGGGTCACAGTGTCCATGGTTCGGGGGATGCTGGTGTTGAGGGGCCCAGTGTCATCACCAGTGTGGGAGGGCGTTTGTGTGAGGGACAGTGTCATCAACAGTTGGTGGAGCGGTGATGTGGTGACAGTGTCATCCACATGCTGGGAGGGAGCTGTGAGAGGGACAGTGTCATCAATATGTAGGGAGGGTCTGGTGAGGGGACATGTCATCACACAGGTGGGAGGAGTTGTGGAGGGGACAGGTCTATTACAGGGGTGTACTGATGTCACAAGAGTCTGGGGGAGCGTTGTGAGGGGGACAGTGTCATAACACAGTGTGGGGGAGGCGTTGTTGGAGGGGACAGTGTATCAAAAAGCTGTGAGGAGGGGTTGTCATGGGGACCAGTTTCATCACAAGTTGTGGAAGGGGTTGTGTGAGGGACAGGTTGTCATCGAGTTGGGAGGGGTTGTGTGAGGGAACAGTGTCATCAACGCAGTCTGGCGAGGGAGCTTGTGTGAGGGGACGGTGCATCACCAATGTGTGGATCGAGGGCTGTGGTGATGGGGACAGTTTGTCATCCCAAAGTTGTGGGGGGTTGCTGGTGTGTGAGGGCGGCAGTGTCATTCACACAAGTGTGGAGGGGTTGGTGATGGGGACAGTGTCAAATCAGAACAGTGTGGAGGAGGGGTGTGGTGGGGCAGTGTTCATCACACAGTAAGTGAGAGGGCTGTTGACGGGGACAAGTATATCAACAGTGTGGGAGAGTTGTGTGGGAGGCAGTGCCATCACACAGTGTGGGAAGCCTGGGGCTCTGTGTGAGGGACAGTGTCTCACATCAGTGTTGGGAAGGGGGTTTGTTGAGGAGGACCAGTGTCATCAAAGCAAGTCTGGGAGGGGCCGTGTGAGGGACAGTGTCATTCACAAGTGCTGGGAGGTGCTGTGTGAGGGGACAGTGTAATCAACAGAGTCGGGAGTGGCCGTTTGTGAGGGGACAGTGCATCACAAGTTGGGAGGGGTCTTTTGAGGGACAGTGTCATCAAAACTCTGGGAGGGGCGTGTGAGGGACAGTGTCATCAAAAGTGTGGGAGGAGCCGTTGTGAGGGACAGTGTCATCAGAGACGTCTGGGAGGGGCCGTGTGATGAGGGACAGGTGTCCACACAAGATCTGGAGGGGCTGTGTGAGGGGCCAGTGTCATATAGCAGTCGTGGGAGGGGCTTGTGTGAGGGACAGTGTCATCACAAGTGTGGGGAGGAGCTGCTCGTGTGGAGGGGACATGTCATCCACAGTTGGGAAGGATAAGCTAGTGTGAGGGGACAGAATTATCACACAGATCGTGGGAAGGGCTGTTGACGGGATGACAGTGTCATCAAAGTGTGGAAAGGGTTTTGTAGCAGGGGCAGTATTCATCAACAGGTGGGAGGAGCTGTTTGAGGGGACAGTGTCCATCAAAAACAGTGTGGGAGGGTTGTGGAGGGACAGTGTCATCACACAGTGGGAGGGGCCGTGTGGGGGGACAGTTGTCATCACAGTGTTGGGAGGGGCTGCGTGAGGGGACAGTGTCATCAAAGATCTGCTCTGTGTGAGGGGACCCGTGTATCACGTGTGTGGGTGTGACTGAGTGTCATCAACAGTGTCGGAGGGGCTTTATGAGGGGACAGTGTATCAAAATGTTTGTGAGGCTGATGTGAGGGACAGTGTCATCCAAAGAGTACTGGGAGGGCTGTGTGAGGGGTGACAGAGCCACCAAACGATTCTGGGAGCGGCTGTTGTGAGGGGACAGTTGTCATCACAACGTGTGGGAGGGTTGTAATGTTGAGGGGACAGTGTCATTAACAGTGTGGGAGGGGTTGTGTGAGGGGACAGTGTCATCAACAGTGTGGGAGGGGTTGTGTGAGGCTGAGCTCAAAGTCGAGTACCGTGGAGACAGCACAGGGAGTCGTGAGGGGAAGTGTCAAGACTGGGAGCCGTGTGAGGGGACAGTGTCAACAAACACTGGGAGGGCCATGTGGAGGGACAGTGTATCACCAGAGTTGGAGGTGCTGTGTGAGGGGACAGTGTCATCACACAGTGTGGAGGGGTTGTTGAGGGGCACAGTGTCATCCACACAGTGTGGGAGGGTGTTGAGTGAGGTGACAGTGTCACACAAGACAGTCGTGGGAGGAGCTGTGTTGAGGCGGAAGTGTCATCAAAGATGTCAGTTCTAGTTGAGGGGCTGTTTGAGGGGACAGTGTCATCAAGAGTGTGGGAGGAGCTGAGTGTGGGACATTGTCATCACACAGGTGGGAGGGCTGTGTGAGGCGGACAGGGTCATCACACAGTGTGGGAGGGGTTGTGTGAGGTGACAGTGTCATCACACAGTGTGGGAGGGTTTTGAGGGGACAGTGTCATCACACATGTGGAGGAAGCTGTTGATGAGGGGACAGTGTAATCAAAGTTTCTCGGAAGGGGCTGGTGAGGGGGACCGCGATCAGTTAGGGTTACTGTGTGAGGGACAGTGTCATCACTGGGGGAGAGATTTTGGACGGCCCATGGGAGGGAGCTGTTGTGAGGGGACAGTGTCATCAAAAGTGTGGGAGGAGCTGTGTGATGGGCACAGTGTCATCACAAACAGTGGGGAGAGGTTGTGTTGAGGGGACAGTGTAATCCAAAACAGTGTGGTGGGGGTGTGTGAGGGGCACGTGTCATCACACAGTGTGGAAGGAGCTGTGTTGAGGGGAACAGTTGTCATCAAACAGTGCTGGGGGGGTTGTGTGAGGGACAGTGTCTTCAAAGAGTCTGGGACGGGGCTGTGTGAGGGGACGGAAGGTCATCACACAGTGTGGAGGGGTTGTGTGACGGGGCGAACTGGGGAGTTGTGTCGGACAGTCACCAGTGTGGGAGGGGTTGTGAGGGGACAGTGTCATCACAGTCTGGAGGAGGTTGTGTGAGGAAGTGTCATTCAGCAGTCTGTGGGAGGGGCGCATTGTGAGGGGACAGTGTATCAAAGAGTGTGGGAGGGCTGTTTTTGAGGGGACAGTGCATCAACAGTGTGGGAGGGGCAGTGAGCAGGACAATGTCATCACATGTGGGAGGGGTGAGCTGTGTTGAGAGGGACAGATTTCATCAAAGCAGTGGATGGGATGGGCCGTGTGAGGGCAGTGTCATCACAGATGGGATGGGGGTTTGTGAGGGGACAGTGTCATCCAGTGTGGGAGGAGATGTTGTGAGGCGGACAGTGTCATCAGAGTGTTGGAGGGTGCCGTGTGATGGGACAGTGTCATCACACAGTGTGTTGGAGGGGTTGTGTGACGGGGACAGTGTCATCACACAGTGTGGGAGGAGCGTGTGATGAGGCTAGTGTCATCAACAAGTCTGGGGGGGCCGTTGTGTCGGGACGGTGTCATCACAAGAGTTTGGGAGGGGTTGTGTGAGGGACAGTGTCATCAAGAGTCTGGGAGGGGGCGTGTGAGGGGACAGTGTTTCATCAAAACAGTTGGCGAGGGGCTGTGTGAGGGGACAGTATGTCATCAAACAGGCTCTTGGGGAGCCTGTTGAGGGCGAGGTGTCATCAACAGTGTGTGTAGGGAGTGGGCTGTGTGAAGGGACAGTGTCATCACAGTTCGTGGAGGGCTGTGTGAGGGGGACAGGTCATCACACAGTGGTGGAGGGGGTGTTGTGAGGGGGACAGTGTCATTCCAACAAAGTTTGTGGGAGGGCGAAGGGGTTTTTGGTGTATTGGCTGTGTCATCTAAAACAGTTGGGAGGGGATGAAGCAAACTGTGAGGGGACTAGTGTCATCAACAGTGTGGGAGGAGTGTGTGAGGCTGAATGTCATCAAAGAGTCTGGGAGTGGGCTTTGTGAGGGACAGTGTCATCAACATGTGGGGGTTGAGTGAGGGTGGTTGTGTGAGGGGAAAGTGTCATCAACACATGATGTGGAGGGGTTTTGTGAGGGGACAGTGTTCATCAAAGCAGTCTGGGAGGGCGCGGATGGGGTGACGTTGCACAGGGGGGGGGATAGTGGTGAGGGATGCTCAAAAGTGTGGGAGGAGTTCTATGTGAGGGGACGTGCTCAACACAGTGTGGGGGGAGTTGTGTGAGGGGACGGGTCATCAAAGATCTGGGCGGAGTGGGCCTTTGATTGTGTGGTGACAGTGTTCATTCACAGGTGGGGGAGTGGGGTGTGTGTGAGGGAACAGGTGTCATTCACCACAGTCGGTGGAGGAGTTGTGTGAGGCGGACAGTACATCCACAGTGTTGTGGGAGGGCTGTTGTGGGGAAACAGTGTCATCTCACAGTGTGGGGAGGGGTTGTGTGAGGGACGTGTCATCAAGAGAATCTGGAGGGGGCTGTGTGAGGGACAGTGATCATCAACGAGTCTGTGGGTAGGTGTGTGTTTGTGAGGGGGACGTTGTCCATCACAGATCGGGAGGGGGTTGTGTGAGTGGACAGTATGTCCATCACAGGTTGGAGGGGTTGTCGTGAGGGAACAAGTGTCATCAGATGGATGAGCTGAGTGAGGGGCAGTCCTGTGGGGCCTGTGAGGGGACAGTGTCATCACAGTGTTGGAGGGGTTGTGTGATGGACAGTGTCATCAACAGGGGGTGGGACAGTGTTTCTGTGGGAGGGTCTGTGTGAGGGTGACATGTCATCAACAGATTCGTGGGAGCGGCCGTGTGAGGGGACAGTGTCATCAAAGAGTCTGGAGAGCTTGAAACGCTAACCATAGTGTAACGATCACAAAAGTGACTGTGTGTAGACAGTGTCATCACAACAGTGTGGAGGTTTCTGTGAGGGGACATAGTGTCATCAAAGTATGTGGAGGGTCGTGTGAGGGGACAGTGTCATTAACAGTTGTGAGGGGTTTGTGTGAGGGACAGTGTCATCAACAGTGTTGGGGAGGTCTTTGTGTGAGGCTGAGTGTCATCAAGAGTCGGAGCTCTGGGAGGAGCGTGTGAGGGGGGGACATGTCATCAACAGTGTGTGGAGGTGCTGTGTGGAGGACAGTGTCATCAAAGAGCTCTGGGAGGGGCCGTGTGAGAGGACAGTGTCATCAACAGTGGGGAAGGGGTTGTGTGAGGGGACAGTGTAATCACAAAGTGTGGGAGGTGTTGTGTGAGGGGACGGTGTCGTCCCACACGATGGGAGGGGTTGTGTGAGGCTGAGTGTCATCAACGAGTCTAGGAGGAGCTGTGTGAGGGGACAGTGTCATCGCACAGTGTGGAGGAGCTGTGTGAGGGGACCATTCATCACACAGTGGGGGAGGAGTTGTGTGAGGGGACACTGTCATCACACAGTGTGGGAGGGTTTGTGTGAGGGGACAGTGTTAACACACAGTGTGGGAGGGGTTGTGTGTGGGGACAGTGTCATCACACAATGTGGGCGGAGGGGAAGTGTGAGGGGACAGTGTCATCAAAGCGTCTGGGAGGAGCCGTGTGAAGGGACAGTGTCATCAAAAGTCTGGGAGGAGCTGTGTGAAGGGACAGTGTAATCACACAGTGTGGATGAGTTGTGTGGGGGGACAGTGTATTCACACAGTGTGGGGGGTGTTGTGTGAGGGGACAGTGTGTTCACACAGTGTGGGAGGGGGTTGTGTGAGGGGAAAGTGTAATCAAACAGTCTATGGAGGGGCTGTTTGAGGGGGCAGTGTCATCAAAAGTGTGGAAGGGGTTGTGTGAGGGGACAGTGTCATCAACAGTGTGGAAGGGGTTGTGTGAGGGGACAGTGTCATCACACAGTGTGGGAGGAGCTGTGTGAGGGGACAGTGTCATCACAGATGTGTGGGGAGGGGTTTGTGTGAGGGACAGTGTCATCACACAGTGTGGGAGGGGCCGTGTGAGGGGACAGTGTCATCACAGTGTTGGAGGGGCCGTGTGAGGGGACAGTGTCATCACAGAGTGTGGGAGGGGTTGTGTGAGGGGACAGTGTCATCACACAGTGTGGGAGGAGCTGTGTGAGGGGACAGTGTCATCAACAGTGTGGGAGGGGCTGTGTGAGGGGACAGTGTCATCAACAGTGTGGGAGGGGCTGTGTGAGGGGACAGTGTCATCACAGTGTGGGAGGGGCTGTGTGAGGGGACAGTGTCATCACAGTGTGGGAGGGGCTGTGTGAGGGGACAGTGTCATCAACAGTGTGGGAGGAGCTGTGTGAGGGGACAGTGTCATCACAGTGTGGGAGGGGCTGTGTGAGGGGACAGTGTCATCACACAGTGTGGGAGGAGTTGTGTGAGGGGACAGTGTCATCACACAGTGTGGGAGGGGTTGTGTGAGGGGACAGTGTCATCACACAGTGTGGGAGGAGTTCTGTGAGGGGACAGTGTCATCACACACTGTGGTAGGAGTTCTGTGAGGGGACAGTGTCATCACACAGTGTGGGAGAGGTTGTGTGAGGGGACAGTGTCATCACCCAGTCTGGTAGGAGTTGTGTGAGGGGACAGTGTCTTCGCACAGTGTGGGAGGAGCTGTGTGAGGGGACAGTGTCATCACATAGTGTGGGAGGGGTTGTGTGAGGTGACAGTGTCGTCACACAGTGTGGGAGGAGTTGTATGAGGGTGAGTGTCATCACACAGTGTGGGAGGAGCTGTGTGAGGGGACAGTGTCATCAACAGTGTGGGAGGAGCTGTGTGAGGGGACAGTGTCATCACACAGTGTGGGAGGAGCTGTGTGAGGGGACAGTGTCATCACACAGTGTGGGAGGAGCTGTGTGAGGGGACAGTGTCATCACACAATGTGGGAGGGGTTGTGTGAGGGGACAGTGTCATCACACAGTGTGGGAGGAGTTGTGTGAGGGGACAGTGTCATCACACAGTGTGGGAGGAGCTGTGTGAGGGGACAGTGTCATCACACAGTGTGGGAGGAGCTGTGTGAGGGGACAGTGTCATCAACAGTGTGGGAGGGGTTGTGTGAGGGGACAGTGTCATCACACAGTGTGGGAGGGGTTGTGTGAGGGGACAGTGTCATCACACAGTGTGGGAGGAGCTGTGTGAGGGGACAGTGTCATCACACAGTGTGGGAGGAGTTGTGTGAGGGGACAGTGTCATCAAACAGTCTATGAAATTCTCAACTAATAAAGGATGCTAAGAACAAAAAACAATCATTTATTTGGGATCTATAGTTTTGTTTTTTTTGTTTTTTTTTTATTATTTATTTTTGTATGTGTATGAATGTATTGTCTGCATGCAGGTCTGTGCACCCGTGTCGTGCAATGCCGCGGAGTTCAGAAGAGGGTCTCGGATTCCCCTGGAACTGGAGTTCTCCTGGAATTGGAGTTACAGACGGTTCTTAGCCGCCATGTGGGTGCTGGGGATCGAACCCGGGTCCTCTGCAAGAGCGTCGGTGCTCTTAACCGCTAGGCTATCTCTCCAGCCCC